>JAGDQP010024864.1:0-27477 GCA_022664845.1 Lepisma saccharinum
GATTGCTTCTTCAAAGAGTACCGTGATAACACCAGTAGAGGTCACTACCATCTCCTGAACTGAAAGTGCTGCCACGTAGTGTAAACGGTGGTGAAATCTTGAAAAGAACAAATAGAGATCGGTATTCACAACTAATACAGACATCATCACAAACGTTTATATAGTCTATGTACATGTATGATAAAAATAAGATTTTGTTGTGTAATGGATTCATCGTAAAAATTCCAAGAAATGGATTAACAGAGTGGCAAGTGTTTTACTGACTATACGTGATAATAATAATTATGTAGTAGAATAGAAATGCACAACTGTTGACATTACAGAATGACAAACATGTCATGTCTTTTGGTAATTATACGAAATTACTGTCAGAAAGTTTACCAATTGTAAAAAATAAACGTGAATAATTGTTTTCATGTGTTCAAATTGCTTTATTTGTTTGGACATTTAAAGAGTATTGTTTTGACATATATTTAATTTGGACATAAATGTATCATTCTTCTGGTAATGCTTATTTTAGTAATTGAATATTTGGGAAAAAATAATATAAAGAGAATTAAGCTTATCACTGAAACATAAATAAAATCTTGTTGCAACTTCTTCTTCTTTCTCTCCGTCCTTTCCCACCTACGTAGGGTCGACGTTTCTGATGAGTCTTCTCCACAAAGCTCTGTCCTGAACTTCTTCCCCTTACAGACCTTTTCCGTAACACGAAATAAGAAAGAAATTATAAACATATTTGAAATTTTTTACAGAGAATTGTACTACTCCGAAGAAGAACTAGGAAAAGAAGATAATGTGGATGTTTCAGACTCAATGGAAGAAGAAGTGAATAAAGAACTTGGAGGGATGAAGAACTGAAAGTCTCCAGGAGAAGATGCAGTCTCCAGCAAAGATGTTTAAATGGGGAGGTGAAAAGATGAATGAGGAACTTCCTAAATTATTCTCGATGCGCCTGAGGAAGAGAGAAATACCCTCATCTTGGAATAATGCTGTTATAATTTTGCTGTACAAGAAAGGGGACAAAGAACGCGTCGAAAACTACAGACCAATTAGTTTACTGTCAGTTCTATACAAAATGTTCACCACATTTATTTGAATCGTATTGAACGGGTCTTAAATTTTAACCAGGGAAGGGAACAAGCCGGATTTCGTCGTAGATTTAGCATAATAGACCACAAACAACCAATGAATGAAATTATGGAAAGGACTAATGAATATAAACTTCCACTATGTCTAGGATTCATAGATTTTGAAAAAGCTTTCGATTCGGTCTCCTTGTCAGCAGTACTTAAATCACTTGAACATCAAAGCATCCAAAGTGCATACATCAAGTTACTGCGAAACATTTACTCTGCTGCTACAACTGTCATTAGACTACATCGAAAAAGTGGACAAATTAAAGTTGGAAAAGGGGTAAAGGAAGGAGATTCAATTTGTCCAAAACTGTTTTCAGCTGTCCTGGAGGGTATGTTCCAAAATTTAAACTGGGATGAAGTTGGAATAAAGATCAATGGCGAATATCTTAATCACCTACGGTTCGCTGATGATATAGTCCTGTTTGCTTCAAGTGCAGAAGGACTAGAAACCAGAATGGAAGAACTGAATAATTAGAGTTCGAAAATAGGCCTTAAAATGAATTTGAGTAAAACAAAAGTAATGTAGAATCAACATGCTGAAAAGAAGGAAAGAAAAATTAACGGAGAGACAATAGGCATAGTTGATGAGTAGGTTTACCTAGGCCAGCTCAAGATATCGAATGCCAAGTTGACTGATGAAGTAAATAGAAAATGTAAAATGGCGTGAAGTTCGTTTGGAAGACTACACTTTATTTTCAAAAGCAAGCTACCAATGTGTCTGAAGCGTAAAATTTATAATCAATGTGTCTTACCTGTGATGATGTACGGCTGTGAAACTTGGACATTGAATGTGCAAACAGCTCAAAGATTAAGAATCACACAAAGAGCAATGGAGAGATGCATACTAGGAATAGCTAGGAGGGACAGGAAGACAAATGAATGGATTCGCGCACAAACAAGGTAGATGATATAATCAAGACTGTCAAGAAGATAGGCCGGTCACATAGCTAGACGAGCAGATGGAATATGGACGACAAATGGATTCCTAGAGAAAAGAAACGGCCGAGACGACGTCCAAATGTAAGATAGGTAGATGAAATCAAGCGTTTTTCAGGAGCTACATGGATGAGGATATCAGCAGACCGATATGTGTGGAAAGAAAAGTGAGAGGTCTTCTTCCAGGAGTGGATAGAAAACGGCTGAATATGATATATATATATATATATATATATATATATATAATAAATCACAGCCATATTCAATCCACTAGTGGATGAGGCCTCTCCCCGAAGGGAGGAGTTGGTCTACTGCTCCCACGCTGACCAGACGGGTTGGGAGAGGAGAACCGAAGCTCTCACTGTGATCGCCGCCGTCTTTTATTCACAGCAGCTCCCCAATTGTCCTCACGATGCTGGGTCAACACCGAAATTTTATGAGGCCCCACCGGGAATCGAACCCGGGACCGCTCGCACTGAAGTCGAGCGCGCTACCGACTATCTATATATATAGTGGATAGATAGATAGATAGATTGATAGATAGATAGATGGATAGATGTGTGCGCTTTGAACACGGTGTGTCCCGGATTGGTTTGATAAAATGTTGGACACCCTAATAAGTAGTATTAATAGACAGTAATGTTCCTGTAAATAAAAAGGAATAAAACAGTTGACCTGCGCGGGAATCCCACATAGGATGTTTTACCTGACTCAAAAGTGAATCAAGCTTATTTTTGTTTGGCCACTTTTGAACTGATCAATTCACTTGTAAAACGTTCGCACGATCCATGCTACTTGAACCGTATTGTTCGAGCATCCGGGAGTAAATTTTAGGTCTTTTTTTTAAATATTAGAAAGCCTATCACCGAATGCTGTTCTTCCAAAGTTCAGATTTCCATAGGATTTCTCATCACTGATGGAGACTAAATACCTGCAACAGAGATCAAACAGCTATTATAGATAGCTGACAGTGATATCACTCACTCACTCACTGATCATCAATATTCTCAGGTCAACTACTGGAGCTAGAAACACCGAATTTTGTATCAACGTGTATGATCAAGAGTAGGTAAAGGAATAAATCAATTTTGAAAAAGTCGCCATCTTGGATCCAAAATGGCCGAAACTTCCATTGTTGTATAGAATACACAGACTAAACCGCTGGGGTTAATGAAATGAAATTTGATACGAAGCTACATCAATAGTAGATTAAGAAAATGTTACATAATGTATCCAAAGACGCCACCTTGGATCCAAAATGGCGGATCCCAAAATCCATTTTCCACACCGCTTGAGCTAGAGATACGAAATTTGGAATAAAGGTGTGTTATCAAGAGCAGTTTAGGCAAATATAACAACATTTTTAAAAAGCCGCCAGCTTGGATTCAAAGTGGCCGCCTAAAAACAATTTTCCACGCTGTTAGAGCTAGAGAAATGAAATTTAATATGAAGGTGCACCATCACGAGTAGGTCACGACACTGTAAGAAAACGATGGAAAAGTCGCCATCTTTAATCCAAAATGGCCGCCCGAAAACCCATTTTCAAAACCAGTAAAGCTAGAGAAACAAAATTGGGTATGAAGGTTACCCTCACGAGTAGGATTCAATAAATGGGACAAAACTCCCTTATGGGGGAGCAGCCTCCTGGAGGTTGGGGACAGATCTGTACCATGCCTGCGCAGTCCCACTAAGAATGTAGTTACGATAAAGGGGGACGCAGCCCCCCAGAACTCCCAAGTTTGGAGCGCAGCTCCCACGGAAGTCTGGCGGCAGCGCCCCCAGCGAAGCAAAGCGAGTCGCTAAGTATAAAATCCTAATATAACCTAACCGAATCACACAAGAAAATCATTAATATGTTTCACGTTTAGTTCTTCATAATAATTCTCCTATCCATAACGTATTGTGTCTAAAACATTAAAATCACAATTTCACATATTTCCAATATCACAAAATTACGTTAATAATAATGCGTCGATGAATTTTTGTTGTCTATTTTACACATTGTTTTTAACGACGTAAGAGGCTACCTTGAATTGTTTGCTGGATAGAAAAACTATTCCGTCTGAGAAACACGAGCAGAGTCTAGTTTTGAGTTATTATGCTATTCATTTCTATTCTTGATATTATTAGTATGTGATACAAAGTAAAAAATGTGGGTAATACTTCTTGTCTAACTTGTATAAATCGAAATTAAGTACGTCACGGATTTCGGATCGGCAATGGAACCTCACAGCCAACCATCCTAACTGATATTTCCCAGGGTTTTCCACTCAATTTCACGAGGCGAATACCGGGATGGTACCTTAAGACCAATGCTTATCCCATCCTTTGCCTAACCCATCCCGTCCTTAGCCACAGATGTCAAAAGGTCTTATATAAATTCAAAATTCGAAAAGGACGTCATTGGTCATGTGGAAAACGGTAATATGAAGATTGTTTTAAAAAAACAATTCGCTGGATTTCGTTTTTATTTCTGTTTCTCTAACAAACTATTGGGTTGGTGCGAATGAAATGTCTGCCTCAGTTCCGTCATGTACAAAGGCCAAAAAAAAATGAAAACTGATCAAAGGTTAATCAAAGTGGTCGCCGTCTGTAGCCACACACTGTTGACATCGCTCAGCCAACGATTGAATTCCATGGCGAAGGAAATTTGGAGTCTGTGATGCAAAAGATATCCTCAACTTCATGTTGTACCGCCCGATCATCAGGGAAGGTCTTCTTCCATCCAAGAAGTTATCGAGATGCCGGAATAGGTGGTAGTCAGTGGGAGAGAGATCGGGAGAATACGGCCCCCAAACACCCGAGGTTGGGGGCGCAGGCCCCACGGGGTCCAGGGGGCAGCGCCTCCAGCAAAGCAAAGCGAGTATTTCATATATAACTCGAAATATAAGTTATACAAAATGTGTATATTTTGTGCCAAGAAACCTTGGATCTTAATATGTTTTTGTTTTGTTTTTTCAAATATGAATTTTTGTGTAACTTTTCTGTTGGGTTTTAGTTTCGACATATATAATCATGATGACAATGGACCGAGCTTAACTAAAAATGTACATGAGAAAGTCGTTTATTTATACATTAAAAGCATGCAGAAGCAGTGGCGTATTTAAGTATATGCCGTATAGGCCTGGGTCTAGAGCGGCAAATTTTGAGAGACGGCGAAAATTTCCAGGCTCTCATCCCAAGTTCCTTACATGCTGCATCTACTCACAAGTAGAGAAATATTTTCCTTTTCCTCCTTGTAAGTTTAGTCTGAAAGCATATTGGCATATAACTTTACAGATGTTTTAGTTCTACAAATTGAGTGGAATATTACAAGGGCACTGGATTACAAGGACATGATAAATACCTTCACCAAGCGAGAGTCAAAACGTTGATTATGGATGAGTTATTATATATTATAAATTAACGACACGAATAAGTTATCCATGTAAATGAACATGTACATTTATTTATTGATGAGAAGTTAGCAGGGATACTGTAAACGCCATTTTACACCGTTCTTGTAACAATGTGATATAACAATAAAAATAATAATAACAAAATAAATATACAATAAGAAATAAGATTTATTTTTCATTCCAGATTCATAATTTCATATAACAAACCTTTAGAAGTTTAGTTTTACTGAGGTAGAAATCTGGTGGCAAAGGAAGAGTATTGTAAAAATGTGATAATCTATATACAAAAGATCGGTGGACCAAACACAATTTCGGTTTTGAGAGGTAGAAATAATGTTGGGATCGGGCATTTTGTCTGGGTACTCTTAGGTTAAAAAATGGAAGAAGGTCTTTGGTCATGAGTGTGCCCTACATCATTTTATAAAGAAACTTTAAATCATTTAGTTTTCTCGGTGTGTCTATATTTTTTAAGTCAAGAGAATTCAGAATGTTTACGTTAGATTTGTGTTAAAGGTTGGGTACCTCTGTTGTACAATTTAGATAAGTTGGTTTCACAAGCCATAGACCAGGTAGATGAACAGTATAGGAAGTACACAAGTGAGAAAATATGACCGAGGAGCTCTGAAATTTTTAATATCCGTAAACCTGTAGAGAAGTCCAAGAAGTTTGAGTGCTTTAGAAGTTACGAATTCAATGTGCGGAGTAAAATTGAGTTTTTCATCAAATATGATACCAAGGTCTTTGTAGTGGTCTATCCACTGTATATTAGATGAGGCTAATGCACATTTTGTGTTATGAGTTTTGAGTGAGAGACGCATTCCAGCAGTTTTGCAAGGATTGACTTTCAGTAACCAATTATTGCACCTCATTTCAACAGAATCTATAGCGGCTTGAAGAAAGAAAGTATCTTCTGTAGATTTATTGGTCTTAAAAATTTTGTAGTTATCAGCGTAGAGAAGTACAGAGCAGGAATTATCTATGTGCTTTCACATAAGTCATCAATGTAGAGGGGAAAATAAAACTGGTCCTAAGGAGCTTCCTTGAGGAACACCTGAAAGCATGGGGAGCCACCAGGAAAGACGATACGTTTACTATGAAGGGAGATACTTTCTGAGTGCATATGGCAGGAAATGTCTAAACACGCTGTGGCACAAAAGTATCCTTTTTTTTTCGCAATGTTGAAGAATCTCTTTCTTGCATAGCTATCTATCTACAATTAGTATTTCGCATCCGAATATAATCCCACATATTAGTATGATTAATGATTTAAAAATAAAGAAACTTAGGAATGGCATCATTCACAGAATAGTGAAACATAAATTTAAAAAAAAGTATGAGCAAGTACTAAACGCGGCGATTATTAGATTTGATGCTCATGGTTTGGCGAGGCAGATTTTAGTTCTATATCTAACATAAGTATGACTCATACATGAGCCAAGTGATACAAAGAACATTGATTTTAAAAAAAAATCGAGTTAATCTTATAATAACTCGAAATATATGTAACACAAAATTGTCATATTTTGTAGAAAGAAACCTTGGAACTTGATGTGTCCATATATAAAATATGTTGATTTTGTGTCTCATGTATTTCGAGTTATATACAAAAGATTGCCTCGAACTTTTTTTTTTTAATTTATCAGTCACTTGTATCTTTTGTCTTCTGGAGTCTACTCTACAAATGAAAGTTAAAAAAATAAAACAGATTTGAATTAGAATGGAGAAATCCTTGAAACTCTACGGTTGATTAATCATTATCATTTTCTTTTCCATGGAAAGTTTCTTCTTATAGTATTTTTTATGTCTCTGTTATTTCCTTCAAGTCACGAAACTTTTTGAATTGAACCTCTTACTTAAATTTGCTTCTTTCAATGCTCATATATATGCATATTTCTTTTTTTACCCTGGTAAAGAGAAAAGTACTATATTTATATCCAAAGTTAGTCTACGAAAGATGATAATCTTGCTGAGAAACTCTGTGGACCAGTTATTTTCGCTTGTGAGCCTCTCTTTCTCTGTACTAAGCTCACCCCTTTCATCCCCTGTCACAATATAATATCTACCCTCGGTTTCTTCTTAATCCACTTTAGCCTCATGTCCTCCACTCCCCATCATTCTTGTTTCAACCCCCCACCCGCAAATGACCGTGCAAGGAAAGAGCCCAAAGAGTTTTAGTGGCCAAAACTGTGAAAAGGGGAGGACGAAACAAGAGTCAGAGCATGTAAATGAACAACCAACAAGTACAGATGGGAACAAAATTTCTTCTAGAAACTATGTTTTGCTTTCTAATTTTCAAAGAAGGTTTTTTTGCTAATGGAAAAAGAAAAAAAGTTTTTATATTATGTGAATGTAGTTTTGTTAACTTATATTTATGTATCACACAGATAGCTATAGCCTTAGCCCATCTCAGGCGTCAGAGATGACGCCCCTCGGAGAATGCTCTTCCTGCAGAGAAGAGGAATGTAACAGACAGGTTTTGGCTGAAGAAACTTAAGAAAATCCAAGAGAGCCTCGATCAGTATGTTTAGCAGAACTCGAACTCTCTAGCTCCCCAATGGCATTCCAAAATATAAGACCGTAACTACTAGACCATGGAGCTGAGTTACATTTCATAGTATCCTGTTGTAATTATATTACGTTAACTTTCATTTGGACTTAGCAGAACTAGGTGTTCCTAATAAAGGACCAAGTTCTATCCAGTTCTTGAGAAATCATCCATTTTATGATTATGGTCATTTAGGAGGTTCCCAACACTATAAACATTTTTCGTATCTTAGAAAACCTAGGAAGCATTGGGATGAGATTTCTGCATGTCGTCATAAAGCCTGTTGTCTCTTCTTTCATTTAATATATGCTTCACTCTGCACATCTGAATACTCTGGTAGCTGATGGGCTTGAAATTAAACTAGTGCGAAGTATCGGGATTGCCCAACTACATGGGGAATTCCGACACTTATTTGAGACAATTCCGACACCAAATGAAAAGTAAACATTTGACAATTATCAAAATGCACTCAGTAACACTTTACGATGAATTGGCATTACGTGTGGAAATGTCATCTGACAAATTATTTTAAAATTAAATGATTTTGAAGAGAATAAAAAGTAAAAGAAATTTTATCGCATCGCTAGCTTTCCTCGTTATCTCTAAGAACAAAAGGCAAACAAAGGGCGGAAGAACTCGATTATAATTGTTTCAATTTACGCTGTGATGTTAATGGTTTATGCAGGGTTTCATAATGATCATCTGAAGGAGCATATACACTCTCAGGAATTTTATTACTACGTAAATTCCAGATGTTTTAAATCTATTTGTTAGTCCAAATCGCAAAGAATCTCTGTTAAGTTCAGTTCATTTTACTTCCCACAATTTTTTCTTTTTCTTCTTTTATCCCGCAACGTATGTCGGGAACGTGAGACGCTTTTGCAGCTGCAGCAAGAACTCATCCTATTTCTTACCGCATCAAAAGCAGAAGCCATGTTTCTTTGCTCCTAGAATCATTCGAAGTGTTTCAGAAGTAGTTACGAACCATCTTTGGTATGGGAAATAAAGAAAGATATCTTTCTATTTTTTTACGAATAGTATCACATAGATTTTTAAAAGGAAGTATAAAAATTGTATTGGTGAAGGTGTCGGAAGTACCCCACAATGTAATGTCGGGATTGCCCCCAGAACGTTTAAGATTATAAATATCTTAATTCTTGGAGTTTGTACCATCAACTTGACTAAAGGAAATGAAACTACCTGTGCACACGCAAGGCCCTTTACCCTTTGATAGTGTGTAATGGCTTCGAACAGCATGATCAGCATTTGTTCATAAAAACTGAAGAACCGAAACTTCTATTTTAGAACAGGGTCATTTTAGTCATGTTTTCTGGAGAACTTGCCTTACAAATATGGTTCTGGTCCTTCACAAATACAACATACAAACTCATAAATCATCACAGAGATTCAGTACACTAGGAAGTCTCTTTCTTCAAGTATATTACGAGTTGACTATTATAAAATCTACAGTGTTGTAAGCTTAGAAGTATCGGAATTCCCCAACTGTCGGAACCCCCTCCCCCAAATGACCATATATCTACCTATTGAGACCTACAGTATGTGGAGAATTCCGTACGAATTATATTTCTCTACGGTAGCTCCTGTAAATAGGATATGAATATCAAAATAATATGAACAAAGTGGAAACCGTTTTTATTTAAAATGTTCTAATTGGACTTCCCACCCCCATATGGCAAACGGAAACCTTCCGCACATTTGTATGAAGTATTATCTATCATGCAGACGTTCGGAAACATAGCTCGTGTTCCTCTAAATTCGTAAACGTAGTACTACACGGCTGTTCACTGGGGAAGTTTCATGTTGATTTGCTATGTCCACCGGAGACAATTTCCTTGTTAGTTTTTTGTTGTGTAAAATGCAACATAAAATAAGGTCTCTTCAGCTTATTTTAATAAGTAACTTAATGGATACAAGGCCTGAATAAAGGATAATAACGTTTAGTAATATTACAACTCCTGAGTGAGTATAAATTAGAAGTGTTTAGTAATATGTACAAGCTCTGAATATAGATTAGTGAATTTTAAATTGTAATTTATTTATGACCTTTAGACAAGTCAGGCTCAGGCCGGGATAGGATGCGGAAGAAGATGTTGGAAGGTAGTCGGCCAGGGCCTGGTTTTGTAGGTATCATCCCGGTATCTGCCTGTGTGACTGACGTAAAACCCGGGAAATACCTCAGTCATTATGGGCGACCGCCGGGATCGTTCCCAGTATGTTCCGATAGCTAAATCACCATTCTACCAACTGAGCTACGGCCGCTCGGTAATTCAGAGTAGTAGAGTTTAATAACGGCTACAAGGCCTGCTGAGTATATTAGTAGTGTTTAGTAACGGGTACAGGACCCGAGTATCTTATATATTACATTCATAGATCAAGTTAGAGTTCGTACAAAGAATGGTAGCATATTCTTAGTATAGTCTTCCGAAGGAGATGTAAAGCAGTTTGCTTGTCTCTACACTTAAATATTTTCTTATTTTCATGAAAAGAAATTTATTGTGTCGGAAGTTCCCTTCTACTAGTGATCGATTCTATTTATAAGTTCTTGTCTCAAGAGAAAGGGTGATCAGGTGTAGTTCTTGTCTGGAAAGAACTGAAATGGCTTCCCTCGTTGCTGCCAGCCAATTATTTTCCAGCGAAAGGGGGAAGAAGGACAGCAATGACCCTCTATGCATTATTTACAGGAAACCGCCATTTTCATTGATGAAGAGCAACTCATAGAGCAATTATGGTTGAGTGCGGTATTCTGCACCAGTCAAAGTGGAGAAGGCTTCATTATCAGTTCTCTTAATGGACACTGAGGGAGGAAGGGATTCCTTTGAGCCCCTCTTGTTAAATAGCAGATGAGAATTTCTGACAACGACAACTATAATCGTGGCTACTGCTAAACGAACCACGTAACACGTCATTAGTAGATGCTTAAGAGTGATATGGATGTTAAATATCGTCTACAAGAATGGCTGATAACAATATTTGTATACTGTGTTTCCAAAGACTTTGCTCGTTGACCTGTAATCAGGGAGGGCCGAGTTAGAACCCCGATAGAGACACAAGTGCTTCGGACTAAATTTGAGGAACTCAGAGGCCAAGGGATACAATTGAGATTGACGGTTAAGAAAAAGCACGAAGTAATTTTTATACATATACGAACCCGAAATATATGAGACACAAAGTTGTCATATTTTGTAGAAAGAAATCTTGGATTTTAATGTGTCTATACACAAAATATGACAATTTTGTCTCATAGATTTCGGGTTATATATAAAAGATTACCTTGAACGTTTCTAAAATCATCATTGTCACTTGTATTCCTTGGCTTCTGGACGCGACATTTAAAACTGTAAGTCCCGTCGTTAAGACTCTTGTATCATTTCCATTCGATGGAAGGTAATGACAAACCATTGTCAATTCATCTTGACTAGAGACTATTGGGTCATAAGCCTGCCTCAGAACAGAACATTCATAGTCATTACAGAGGAGTTATCCACTAGGGAACCGTCAGAAATTTGCAGTCAATTTGCCTGATGAGTTCAATCTCATCTGCGAATTCTTGGCAGCTGAGAACAATGAGAACAGTCATGAGAACCTGAAGAATTTCAGAGCCTTGTACAGACATTTACCAATTAACTCAACTGTCTTCAAATTCACTTCAGCCCTAAACGTTAAACTCACATATAAACTTAACTCATTTAAGCCATTATATAGAGAGTACAAGCAATCCATAGCCTGTTATCACTGCAGCGTCAGAGGTCATGTTGTAGCAAAGTGCTTAGTCCATGTTATAATGTATTGTTTCCAACTCAACATAAAATAATTATATATATATATACTCTGTATATTTAATCGGACTAAATTAGATTTTACATATTAAGAATGAATGCTAAATGTCAGACATATTGGTTATTGGTTGCATTTCGTAAAGCAGTATTGCAAGCTTTGGAAGATATAAGTGGAGACATATTTCTTAAAATAATTTTATGTTGAGTTGGCAAGACTTCTGATGTTGCAGTGACAGTCTATGGAAAATGCAGCCACATCACATCAGCTACATCATTTGAAAAGCTATGTTCTTCGAACTATTTCTTTAGTCCACAGAATAAAGCAGATTTGAAAATAGTCATGGCACATTTAAAATGAATTAATGATCAGCCTGGCTCAGCAACATGAAACAAATACGTAAGGAAAATATGAGGAATAACGAAAAGTATCAGAAGCGGAAGAGGAAGGAATATGGAGAAGAATCCAAATTTTTCAGGAGCAGAGGCCAATACAACGAAAATCCTACTAACTAGGTGAAAAATTCTAACAATACAATATCCATTGCTTGATCAGTGATTGATCAGATAATGAAATATTAAGCGACAGCGGGAGGTTGCTAGTAACTAAATACTGAAAACTGGAATACATAAACATTACTTTCTTTTGGATTTCAGTAGCAAGTGCTGTGAATACTAGAACTAGGAAGATGGTTGAGGTGTCTTTGGAGAGGTCTCAACGAGATGAGTTCCCTCAAATCTCAGGGATAAGTCCCAAGATACTGGTGGTCAACTTTCAACTCAGCAACTACTAAGCCTAGGAAGCTGATAGACGTGTCGTTGCAAAAGTATCACTGCGATTTTTTCAATGGAGCATTGATCATATACTGTATATAGGTATACAGGATTCTCGCTGCTGAAGCCTGGCAAGGTCTCCCGACTGAGCTCCGCGTCACTTGATTTTAAAATAAATAGTATGATATCACATAGAGAACGACTAACGTATCTACCCATATTGGACAATATGAAAATCTGTGTAAAAATACTACAGTGGAGTCTCGCTAATCCGGACCCTGCTAATTCGGACATACGGTTAATCCGGACAGACCTCCGAAAAATCTTAGTCCATATATTTTAAAACTTACTTTAATTTAAATGTAAATATTCTCCGTTTTAACAACTCTTAAACAAACTAAGGCTACTACTACTGTATACAGTACGCCTACAATAACGTTGTTTTTGGGGAAGTCATATTTATGATAAAAACACCAATTTTAATAGTTTTACTTATCTAAAACTTGCTTTACATACATGTTAAAGCTGATTCCGTTTAACACGGACTTTCGGAGATCCGGACGGGGTCCGGTCTCATTAAGTCCGGATTAACGAGACTCTACTGTAGTACACATGTCTGAGGAAAACGTGTTCCAATAGATATAACACGAAACTTCCAGTTTAAAAATAAACTACGTTTTACATAAGGATATTTATAATCTTTAAACGTCATTTCAGTACAAATACTAAATTAAAACATTCATTTACAGAAAATTTACCAAATAGCACATCATTGATCAGAGGTCACTGAAGCAGAATGACAATGTAACGACTGACATCGTCCGACAGAGAGAGGAAGATCCTCAGACACACACACACACACACCACGGGAAGAGGAGAAAAGGGCTGAACGTAGCGTAAACAATCGACCCGCTTAATGCAGTTACAGAAAAGCCCATTCGGTCATTGCTTACGTAGCCTGTAATGCAATTACACGCAACCCTTCCAGCTTAAGAGAGCTCTCAAGTCTATGGAGACTGTGATTGGTGCTTCTCCCACCCACCGAGATAAAAAATTGGTCTCTATGCGAACACAATTAAAGGAGGGTTGGAGGTGGGGGAGTTCCTGAAAAGAACTTTCATCTCTCCCGTTAACAAAAGATGTGTTCTTTGACTTTAGTAACACATGAACCTCTTTGGCGGTTTAAACAATAATTCCTCTTCTCAAATTCAACCCTTTTCTACTTCCTCAACAAAATTGCTGTACCATTCCTCTGACCCGTACTTAGGTAGAAAGTCAAGTCTTTTTGAAATTTACTTCTCTCGTCCCAAAGGATTTGCAAAGCAAGAATTATGTGAGTTTCAAAGAACTGGAAATAACCATGGGTTTTGTTTACAAACTTTAAATGGACTGTAGCTGTTTCTCCGTAAAGCTTCGCACTAGGTATCAAAAGGTTTAGGCTTCAAACTTTTTGGTAATGAAAATAGGATATTTTCGCCCAGAATTACACGTCATATGTTCTTTAGTATTTGTCGATTTTTCTTTTATTGCTGTTTTGGGGAATCACAAGTTGGCTTTATCCTCGCCCAAAGACGTTGTTCTTCCTCTGTACGTAAAGCGTTTTCTTCACGTTGCTTGAAATTATTTATATTTCCAAATCACCTATAGGGTAGCCCGTGTCTATTTCAATCAGAATGTGCTATATCGATCAGAAGAAGAAACAGGTGATGGTACTCCAATGGTACTCCAGTCGATAGATTGAAGATAGAGATAAATATCTCGCAAATTATATTAACCTGTTTTTCCGCCGCTGATCGAAATAGAGCCAGTCTATTCTATTTCCTCTCCCCGTTATGTAGTACTTACATGCAGTGTTGTGCAATTTCTCGATATATTAAATCAATAGCTTGATTGATATTTTGAAATATCGATATCGAATGAAGTAAATATACTGAATATCACTATGGAATGATATTTCGATATAATCTATGTTAGGCTTTCAAGGAGTTGTCTATTAAATAATATTCCGCTTCCAATGAATATTTAATAATTTATGAATTATATTCTATTTTCAACGATTTTCGATATGATCCGTATTGAACTTCCAACGATTTTCTACGTAAACAATATCCGATGTTCGATATTTGAGTATTCTATTTATGGACTGCTCTTTGATTTGTCAAATTAAGAAATGGTTGTAGTTAAATGCCGGTTGTAGTTAAATGCCGATAGTTGCTTGTATTTTCTCTCTCTCCCTTAAAACTTCCCAACTCCCGTTCGAATATGAGTCACTCTCTGAAAATGATGTCCGTGACAGTAAATTTGATGACAATAACAAAAATAAGGTTAGTTTATAAGATTTCATGTTTACTCCCGCTGTCTTCAAACTTCTGAATGGTAATTTGTTCTTCACAACAACGGTGAAAGGAGTGGGGAGAAGGACCCAAGTAACACTATCTTGTCTTCTCCTGAAACATAGTTTTTCTACTTTGTGGCGTTCTGTACCAGGTATTTCTGTATAATAACAGTTTTTATTATATAAACATGATGAAAATGGGTAAATATTTGTCTGAATTTTGAACTTATTTTAAAGCATTTAAGCATTTTTTTTTACTCAGGCCGAAGATTTGTCTGAATAATTGTCTCAGCAGAGCTAAGGTAAATAAAAAATGTCTTAGAAAAGATATCATAATTCTGAAAGCGTGAATTCAAACGTAGACCACAGGAAAAGAAGGTGCTTTGCCCATTATTATTATTGCCAAATTGATATAAGCGCGCCATCTATTTGCTCTTTGAAGAATCTTTTTAATCAATTACTATACAAGAAGAGAATATGCATATTCTTCCAATTCTTTTCTACTAGGCATGACAATGGTAGATTGTTTTCAGCTTGAAACAGGGAAACAGATTGGGAATAAAAGTAGGTCAATCAACGAGCACATATCGATAATTTGTCGAATTTACTTAAAGATTTCCTGATATTGTCCTCGCACTTGTCTGTTCCATAATGTAATTTAATTTCATTTATAGCATTTATGCATCGACGGCTCAGACCAGAACAGGGTAGGGGAAAAGATGCCGGAAGGAGACAGCCAGGACCAAAGTTAGTTGAAGATACCATCCTTGACCGAGAAAAAGCTCTGGAGATCCTAAATCAGTTTGGTCAGCCGCTGGTATCGAACCAAAGCCGGAATCTATCAACCGCTTTGTGAAATACAGGAGACAGACATTTCTTCTTTTTACAAACGGTGGGATATATGTAATAACTGATTTATAGAGAATTGGAGTACGCAGGAATGAGAGTTGGATAACTTATCAACTTCTCAGCGAGGGAGAAATATCAATTACATTGACATAACGCTAGATGATTGCCAATACAATGTCTGATAATATCAACCCATTTGTTCTTGGAGTTAATGTTGGGTTCTATTTCTCCCTTAATGTTATTTCTGTTCTCAATGACAGTAATGATTTGCATTTGGTATTTTCAATTCTTCTTTGAAGCTAAAGTTGACTAAGATAAAAACCGCTAACATTTTGACAATGGCTCAAAAATCGCTTGATGGAAAGGAGATGTATGAGTATGTGTGCGCGTGTTGCCTTAAGCGAGACAAAATACATTTCTCATTAAGTGTTAGACAAGTGAATTAGCAGGTGGCATTGTTTGATAACGACAATGGACGAATGTGTTTGTGTGTGTGCGGTGGGGGATAAATTTAGGAGGGGTTTGTATGGGGGGGTAAGAAAGTGTGTAGCAAAAGGAGGGGGGTTGTGTTAGTTGGTTGTTTTTGATGAAGTGGTTCCATTCATTGCATACATTGTAGTTGAGAGCACAGGCGTGTAATTGTCGTTGTTGTTTGTGAAAAACCGTCTCACTCACCCCTCCTCGACTACGAGCCACGCCTTTCATTGTTCCCCTTTAATAGAGGCTCCACGCTGTCTGGGACGGCGGTGGATCGATTCCTGGAGTCCCTTCTGGAAGCTCCAGAATTTCCAGCGAGTTCCTGCCTTCATGGTTGCAAACGCTATCTCACATCTCTATCTTCTACCTTCTGTAATTCTTCTATAAATCATCCCAACCCCCCGAGGCAATTCCCCCTCCTCCACCCATTCCTTAACATGCAGCCACTTACACACCTCGGAGCCATTTCCCTGTTTCATTTCCACTCCGTCACACTTTTCCCAGGTTTGTGGAGAAAAAAAAGAAAAGAAATGAAATTGAAGTTCCAGTACTTGAAACTTTTACCTGTCTTAATTTTTTACTTTTATATTTCTGTTGCCTTTCTCCAACGTCCTCTCTCCTAGAAAGAAAAGAGAATCTCGTTTCTTCCAGCATCAACTAAGGTTTAATATTTCAAACGGTTGGTCTCTGTAACTTGAGATTCTTAAATTAGTTATAAGGAAAATCCAATTAAATTCTAGCGTATCTTTCTCTCTCTTTTTTTTTATAACTAATTATGATATTTCCTTCCCCAACAAAAGTCAGCTTCTTTGTTGTACAGTATTTGTTGTTAAAATAAAAATATATGTTTAGTTTTTGGATGGGCTATTAGTGTCTGAGGCACACATTCTTTAAAACAAGATTTGACAGAAATGACTCCTTACTTTTGGAATATTTCTCTCTCCAATACTTAAGCTACATTTTAATGTATCTTTCGCATTGCTGAAATCTATTTTTAATCAAGGCTTTTGTATTTTCCACTTCCAGTTACTATTGGAGACTTTTATATACAATTTCTTGCACACTTTTTATTAATTCGAGTGTACCAGTAATATGTATCCGCAGCGTGAAAGGAAGTTAATGATGGGAGGAAAGCTGGATCATTTTGTTTATAGCCTACACACCAAAACACAGCTCCTCAAAATTGAGGAAAAAAATCTTATCTGTACAGTGAGAAACAATTTTCTTAAAAATGAGATATCATCACTCTCATATAATTTAAAATGAGATCATACCGGTTTGGCAATAACATCAGTAATTTTATTTCCAAACCGTAATGTTCTAATTCTCCGTATTTTCAATATAATGAAACCATTTTATAACGTGTACTGCTTAATGAACTGAAATATGAAGAATATAGTATGTTTATCGCTTGAATTTATGTACAGGGTGCCTCGGGAAATAGTGGGAACTCGAAGAAAACACTTCAGTTTGAGTTCAGAGAGCATGATTAATAAGGCCGTTTTTTTTTATCTTGTTAAGCTACAAACTTGCTTGACAGTATCTTTGTACTACCCAAGCACCACAAGGATAACGGACCGATATCGGGTCAATAACGTGGATATCGATCATCGTTGGTCATTCTGACTAAACATCGACCCATATTGTTATAGTACGATATTTCGACATTCAAAGCTGTTCCTGAAACATGAGAAACGGGTTGTACTCCATCCAGAAAATGTGCAAAAGAAACTTGGTAGATTAAAATATTAAGTTTAGAGAAATATTACTCTTTGATGTCATAGCGCAATACCGATCGACACTGGCCTATATCATTCCAAAGAGTTGATGAAGTACATATTCGACGTATTATTCTTCAAGGATGGCTCCCTAGTAGAGTGGCTAAGAGAACGGACAACAAATCACTAGATTGCAGATTCGAATCCAGTCGAGGACAAATGCAAAAATTTTCAACTATAAATGAAGACAAGAAAATAAGACGTGTAGTAGAATAAAGACAGAATCAAGACGCGAGATATACGTTACACAAAATTGTCATACTTTGTGCATGGATACATTAAGATCCAAGGTTTCTTTGAACAAAATATGACAGTTTTGTGTCACATATATTTTGAAAAGATTACCTTGAACTTGTTTCTAATCGTCAGCGTCACTTGTTATCTCTTGACTTCAGAACTCCTCATGTATGACCTTGATCAGGAGAGAGAAAGGTATAATTATGATCCCTATGTTATATTTTCCAAAAAATAACTAACTATTTGTGGTACACTGACATCCCACACACTGATATTTTTCTCAGATTCTGATGATGCCCCTCTCTACGACCCTATTAAGGACCGTGAATGTCGTCTTTCCCTCTGCTTGTCATATCGTGTGACTTTCTTCTTGTGAGCCCCTGAAGGCGCTCCCAAACGATGAAGGGAGGACCTTTTCATCCTTTTTACTGCCGGTAATATCATCCTTCGTTATCCTCTTCTTCTCTTCATACACCTTCGTTCATTTTCTACCCTCTATGTCGCACCTTCGTAGGTCGTTTTTGTGTCCCCTCTCTTCGTTCGTATAGCTAGACCCTCAGCTCACCCTTGAGATGTCTTCCTTCTTCTGTAGATCGATAGAAGCGGTAGAAAGAAGTAGCGAAAAAGTACAGGAAAAGCTAAGGTGTAAATAAACAATACAGATAACACTTCAAACGGAGGAAATAAGTATGTTTGTATTTTCCTGTTGTTATATTTTATTTCTGAGCGTTGCGTTTAACTTCAGCCAATTACTGGTTGTGGTCTTCATAATTTACTTTGATATGTGATAATGGATGTCCTGCACAGAGGTAGGTTTAAAACCCACAGGTCCCTTGGCAGCGTAATTCAATGATGGTTTGCCATTGCCTTCTATGCGTGGGAGATGACTTTGTTAGGACGGGACCTACATTTCAAGTGCACTTCGAACTCGAGGTATGACTTTTCGAATATTTCCAAATACCAGAAACCATCGAATATTATTCGAAATCCCTAATTTTTACTCTCTCCGAATCTCTCATAACAGCATTTCAACTGAGAAACGTAATTACGAATATGATACTATTAAGACTATGATGCATATCGTTTTAAGTAACACTTTAAATTTGTATTTACGTATCTAACAATCTTCAGATACAACACAAATCTTCTATTTTACACTGCATATACTCATAACAATCACAAAATAGAGAAGGATTTTGGAACAAATGGGGCCTGGTCTTATTAAAGGTACCATCACAGCATTTGTCTTGTGTGACCAGGTCAGAATAGACACCGCGGGGAATCGAATCCGGGTCCTTCCGCTCACAAAGCAAGCACTACGGACTGAGTATACAATTTGATATTTCAATTTTGGAATCTACTAACATGGTACCAATCCATGTAAGGTTTCATTCCTCCTGTAGACAGGCGCATATTTCAATAATGACACCTCCAATATTACACTCTTGATACCTAGTGTTTCTATGCTCAGAAATTTGTATAAATTCTTGGCGAGTTTCATAGCTTGTCATTCGGTGACCGACTCGCTATTAAACTCATGTATTCAACGCTATTCATCCAGACGGCACTGTTACCAGCGCAGAACTCTGGAAGTTATTGTAATCACTTCTTGAACATAGGATTTAAATTTCATTTTGAATATTTATATTTCCGAGGTGAATCTTGAGGATGAGGTAACTTTCTTTATATTCTAAATAGAATATTATCTTATGTTTTCAACCTAACCGATTTATTTGCTCTACCTTATGCCCTCATATTTCAGGAAAATGATGTCTCTCACCTTGGTCTTAGCATTGTCTTTCAAGTTCTTCGAGTTCCATGACACAGCAACTGTGTCAGACCAAGTAACACAACGCAATACTATTAGAAATTAGAAGGATTTTCCTGATTTTATTTATGAATCACTCTACTTAATGTGTGCTTACCGAGAATCGAACCCAGGAACACTTTATTACAAGGCGACAAGCAAAATTTTTTATTCGGCAAATGTACAATACAAAAGAGTTAATGATATGAATTGTGTTCGATCAAGTACAAATTGATTCTAAATTTTGTAATATTATTATACATGTAACAAT
This sequence comes from Lepisma saccharinum, assembly GCA_022664845.1. Lineage (NCBI taxonomy): Eukaryota > Metazoa > Arthropoda > Insecta > Zygentoma > Lepismatidae > Lepisma > Lepisma saccharinum. The sequence continues at coordinate 20,341 of JAGDQP010024864.1, forward strand.
ATTTTGCTACCTTCTTAATTACATTTTTCAATGAGTCACTTACAATTTTACAATTATATGAAGTTTATGGAGGTCATTGAGATTAATGGTCATTACACATAATATTATTTCTCAGAAAAAAATTGAACTATTTAATAGGCTTACCTGATATCATCGATATTTTGCTGAGCGACGACATTGCCACCTAGCAGACCTTGGATTGTAAAGACTCGCAGCGCGTCTCATGTTCACGACGCGAACTACCAATACACTAGCGGCAAATTTAAAAAAAAACTCTCGATTTATTTAATATCATATTGATTTTCTCACGTGTGATTGTTTTGATGGGAATCAACAGAAATATCCATGCTGGCCGGATGTGGTCCGTGGGCTGGCTATTCAGAAGGTCTGGTCTATACAGAAACCTAAGATTTACAGAGGATAAAATCTGACACAAATTTTTACTTAGATTACAATATTGCTTGTACGAGGGTAAATCAATAAATAAGGGCAAATTGTCTGGATATTTAATAAAATTGGACGTAATTTTATGAAACCACAGCGTGAAGAGACATTTACAGGACAGATTTTGACATGTAAAGTAACAGATGGTAAAAAAGCGTGAAATGAATGAGTGCGAAATCATGACTTTCCAGTTAGAAACTTGCACGTTAGAGAAGTTGCGTTCTGTTGTAAGAGTTATATGGACAGAAAAATTAAACCGATGGGTATTCACACAAGAATGGTCTAGCATTATGGGGCCACCCTTGAGTGAAACAAAAACTTACCAGTGGATATAAACAATTCAAGAAGGCCGTACATCGGTTGTCGGGTCGTCCGTTGACAGACTTCTCTGATGGAAACGAACATATTCGTGAGTGAGGACATATGAATTTCTATGGCCGCTGTTGCTATCATGGTGAACAAAGCGTTGGGTCTGCTCATTATATCATCCAAGTAATTCTGAAATATCTGTGTACCATGATAGTTCCTATACGGTGCAATTTTCTAGGAGCAGCCATTATTTTTGCTCTTTCATTTGTTTCTCGCTTGTCCTGCCATCTGTTGCACGCAGTAAGAACCTGTTCCATTGATGTATCTTTACGCTGTGGTAGGTTTATAAGGTTAAGTCCAATCTTATTAAAGTGTTTTGTAATATTTCTTTCTAAGCGTGCAGTCCATATATAAACTTTCATTTCCTGAAACTAGTTCACATAATAAATCCATAACTAGTTCACATAATAATTCACTAATGAGTTCACGTTTTCTAATATTTTCAAAATTAGTTCTTCAGACATAGAGTATTCTAAGCTACGATCTTTTAAAACCGAATGTCTTAGACGAGGTTGCCAAGTCTCGATTAATATACTGTATGCTAGTCTAGAAATTCATTACGTATTGTTAACGTAATACATTTTAATGCAGTATAAATCGTATATTGTATATACAGAAACGATTACGAACCCAAGCCCCGTAGTCCTGGTGGTAACATTGCGAACTTTGGATTAGCAATAGGTACGTAGGTTAGAAACCCCACGGTCGACCATCCTGACTGAGGTTTTCCAAAGTTTTCATCAGTTCCACCAGGAGAATGTCGAGATGGTACATTAAGAAATACCCTTACAGATACATTTTCCATGCTCTACCTACACTATCCGGACCTGAGTCAAAGATGTCAAAAGGCTATAAATAAATTTAACAAGATCACGAATTTTATAAAACAACATGAATTAGATATAAATTTGCTTTTCTGCTCATTTGCTTTTACATGGCTACAGAGATCGCTGCCACGATTGGGACTTAAACACTGATCTCAAGGACAACGCTTTAATTAGTGCATTTTCAGCGCTTTTGTCAAACAAAATCACAAGCAGGTTATCTACCTTATTTAGGGCTCAACAAGTTAATCATACTCGTTTTTGCATAGCGAAATTTATTTGAGAATTTTTCAAGAAGGCAGTTAATGTCAAGTTCTTATTTTTTATTTCATGATCATAAAAAGGAAAGGCATTATCAACGTTTCAAAATCATTTTAAATGTAGCGAGTTCCTCAGATTATAAATTGACGAATCGCCCCTGCTCGCTACAGCCGCACACAAACGTTTCTATAAAATTGAAGCCAATAATATTTCGTAGTATTTCTTCTTTAAATGTAAAAGAGTTCTTAAAGAAAAGAACGGGCGAATATGTAAAGCAGGTCTCTCGGTCAACTTAATTTCCTTTCATCGATTTTTTAGTCTTTTCTTGGGTGTAAAAATTCCTTATTATAGTCTCTCCTGAGTACCTCTGTTAACCCCTTGTGGAAACAAACAAGATATTCATCTCCGCCCAAGACATAAGTTTTCAATTCACTTTTTTTCATTTTTAACCTTTGTTTAATAAATCAAAATGTCGATTTTAAATTGGAACCAGGATCGAAGCTGAAGTTTCTTAACTTGAAAAGTTTAGTTAAACGTACTAACAACCTTCCACTAGAGTAAAATTTTAACAACAACCTTTTGTTGTCCTTGTTTTACTTCATTGAGACTAAGTATATTATTATGGACTTTACAGCACCTAAAGCCTAAACGTCGCCACGTAAATAACTTTATTATTTGATGAATGCCATTTCAGTAATGAATGATCTTGGCACGTCTCGATTCTATAAACTGTTGAGTAAAGTTCTATAAACAACTCTGCCTTAGCTTAAATTCGAACTTGAGATCCTGTAATTCATGAACTGAAGCCTAGTTAGTAGCTCAGGTCACTCGTACAGTCTTTATACTATATCCACAATAGAAGAAATAGGAAATTTAGTGAATTGTCTCTTAATTGATTGTACATTCACGACATTTGCCTGGTGGATGAAAGAGAAACCAAGCAGAAACTCTGTCAGGTTGTGCGGAATGGTCTTGCTGACCAGTCTCAAGATTAAAGCTTTTACGAACACACTTCCAATTAGTCACTAGGGTCAGCTTTAGCTATTTTATGGGAAAATGTTTGTTTATTTCGGAAAACCTTCATTTGTACATTACAGTGTTGTCTGCTGACGATTGTTTTCTTTCGTGTAATTATGGGATCACGAGTTCGATTCCGGTGTTTCGGGACCCATTTTAAACATTTAAAGGCCGTTGGTATAGAAACGAGATCTATGTATCTCAGAATGTTCTCTTTCTTATTTTTCTCGTAGGCTATTTCTTTATGGATTGATTAAAAGGGGGAAATACAGTCAAATTAAAAAAAAAACTCGTGTGCTCTTTACAGACTGATATGACAATTTTATTTCCTTTGTTATTCAATCAATGCTACCGTGAGAATTGACGACCGCCGTAGCTCAGTGGTAGAACGTTGGCGTAGCATTCGGGAGGTCGTAGGTTCGATTCCAGCGGCTGACTATCCTGACTGTTTTTTCCAGGGCTTCCCTCAGTCAGACCAGGCAAATGCCGGGGTAGCATCTTCAACATAGGTCCTGGGCGACACCTTCCCGAATCCTTTCCCCTTCCCTATCCCGATCTGACTCTTAGATACCTAAAGACCATAAATATAATTCAGTTCAATTCTAAAGCTAGATGGTAGCACTACCTCCGTATGTCTATTATATATTTTTCGTTGCACGAAATTTCAACGCTGCTTCTACAAATTCAAGTCTAGAGCTCAAACTTGCAATTCAATCCATGCCAATTCTTTTCTTTTATGTTCGTCGTCGAAAGGACTTCATTGTTATAGATTTGGATGTTCACAATAACAACCAAACGATTTCAACAATGAAAAGAAAGATAAATAATTATTTAAATATATTTTTAATATACCAGGTTTTTAAAACGGACTAAGAACTATTAAATAATTTCTCCTAGTCCAATACAGATTCCTAACCCCACACAGATTGTCCTGAAAATTTGTAATTGTAAATTTTTAATAGCTATGAAAATACTTGTAAGATTTAGAACGAAAAACATGGGGCGCATTCAATAGATAATTGATACATGAATAATTCACCTAAGTCACTGACAATTGTATTTCATTGCAAATGATATGAACTGTTGTGTGAGTTTTCTCAACGACAGCTACTCTCTACACTCCTTACTATTATCTATTGCATGCGCCCCACGTTTATCGTTCTAAATCTTACAAGTATTTTCATAGTTATTAAAAATGTATAATCACAAATTTTCAGGACAATCTGTATGGAGTTAGGAATCTGTATGGGGTTAGGAGAAATTATTGCATACCTTTTAGTCCGTTTTAAAAACGTAGTATATATATATTTTTATTTAAATAATTATTTTCTGCTTTTTAGTCTTGTGTGTGTGATATTTTGCAATCGATTTTAAACATCTTGATGAGATGGTGGACTGTGTCTCCATGGTACAAATATGATCCCCATATGGGAGGTTTTCCCCATTTTTTTGTAACCAACTCTTGGTCATACACCTTTATACCGAATTTCGTTCCCCTAGATTCAGTGGTTTGAAAAATGTTTTGGCGGCCATTTTGGATTAAACATGGCGACTTTTTTAACGTTTTATTATATTATCGCGACTTACTCATGATGGTACAACTTCATTTAAAATTTCATTTCTCTAGCTCGACTGGTGTGGAAAATGATATTTGGGAGGCCATTTTGAATCCAAGATGGCAGCTTTTTCAAAATGTAATATTTTCCTAAACTACTTGTTATGATACACATTTATGGTATATTTCGTACCTCTAGCTCAAACGGTGTAGAAAATCATTTTTATGTCCGCTATGTTGGATCCAAGATGGCGTCTTTAGAGAAATTTGGTAATATTTTTGTAAGCCACTAGTAATGATGTTCCTTCATACCAAATTTCACTGCGTTTTAGGCTGTGTATTCTATAGAACAATGAATTTGCGGCCATTTTGGGTCCAAGATGGCGACTTTTTCAAAATGTTAATATTGGATTGTCGTGCAGTTCTGAGCTATGTTTAAAGTTTCAAGTCTCTAGCTCATCGGGAAGCGAGTTTAAAATCGATTGCAAAATTTGTACCTAACAGACAGACAAGAAAGCGAGTTAATAAAAACGTGTTAATAAAATCAAAACGGAGTAGACTCTTGAAATGGTAATGAACTTTTTTCTCTGAAAGTTTGAACTCTCTAGGCTTGAATTTGAATGGAGAAATCTGAATTTGATTTTAGGCTTCAGCACAGAGCTTCGCTCCAATAGGGAAGCATTATATTCCCTCTCATTCCATCAGTCCCTCAGGTCATATGAAACGTTTAACTCAAGAACTACTACTGGGTCCTTGAAGGTGGTTGAGGTATCGTTTGAAAGGTCTCGACAAGATGAGTTCAAAGCTGCATAGATCATCACTGTCCGTCCGTCCGTTCATAGAAAATTTTCAATTTAATATTTATTAAGCCTAGGAAGGTGGTTAAGATGTCGTTGGAAAGGTCTCGGCGAGACTAGTTCAATGCTGAATACGTCATCCAGGTAAGATGAGCGTATATACATTTGCAAATACTTATATACACTGCATGAGCGCTCGACCCTGAATAATCTAATTTATTTTGAAGTGATAGAACCGGAAACTGCAGAAGCACGACACAGCACGCACAAGCGAGACATCCAGGAAGCCCAAGTGGCAAAGTGTTTATTATAGAATTTGAATATATTTTGATTATTATTCATATCTGGATTTCGATCGATAGCAATATTCACGAGCTCAGCAAAAGTACTGAATTAATAATAATTTCAGTGGGATTCAAAAAATTAGCAAATACTTAATTTATTTGGATAGAATGTTTAATAACTATTCTTATATATTTGGTCCTTATAAGGTAAACATTATAGGATGTGACTTAGGCATGGCAAGGAAACTAGGGAATAGATTTCAAACACACATTTTTTTAGAAAAATTCAAAGGACGAAAGTAGCCTAATTTGGGCAGAAGTCCCTCCTGGTGGCCCTGCGGGCCCTGAAATTCTACTATTCAAGGAGGACTCGACCCTGAAGACTGGCTGGTTTTATTGATGTCTTTTAGGCATCTATGATTCATGCTGGAATGGAGTGTGAAAAAGGATGCGGGGAGGAGTCGGCGAGGGTCTAAGTTAAAGGTACCATTCCTGTACTTCACTGAGGGGAAACACCTTGGAAAACCTGTGTCAGGATGATTAGTCGCTCGTATTGAATCCAGAGCATCCAGACCAATATGCGAAGCCAACACTCTACAACTGAGCTAACGTCTTCGGTCAATCCAGGAGAGTTCTTTTCAAGCAAATACTGATTATGAGGTCGGAGACTTGATTCGGATGATCGAAGACTTAACGAAAGGTGAATCCGTCAGAATGGAACAAAACAAAGAATAAAATATGTAAATGTAGGATACCTATATAAACTGTAGATCTAGTCCGTAGGCGTCATCTCCAGCAAATACAAGGAAAAAGCAATCCACCATTGATTCACCTTGTCCAGGTACCTTCAAGTGATCGACCTTCCTCTGTGACGAGTAGCAGTCTTCATCATGCATACTTATTTCAATCCATACACAAAGAATTCTTGCCAACAATATAGTGTTGCAACTAGACAAGATTTTGGCTGTCTCTTCTCAAAAATGTCTTGTCCAGAGAGTGTCTCGTCCAGTGGCGGTTCTAGAGGAAAAAACTGGGGGGCGCAGCTCTCAGTGTTGCAATCTACATTTTCTTTATTTCCTCTTTTGCCTTCCCACCATTCGTTCCAATGCGTTTTTCAGTACAAACTCTTCTCAAACAATGACCCAACAAATGTTTGTTTGTGTGGGTGGGTGTGATACACATTAGTAATTTTCAGTCATTTTTATAAAATTGCTTATTAATTCTCCTTAGGTATATCTATGAAGGAAAAGAACCTTTTTCAGTGTAAGAAAACAATAAGTAGTTGAAGCAAAAAAGTAAACATTTTAATATTTTTCATCAGTGCATGGAATTTACCGAGGGAAACTTATAGTTAACTGCCAAATTTACACTGGATAAAATGATTTGATTGGATTTTACACTACATAAAACGGCAGTAAGAGTCCCTCCCTCTACATACACACACTTAAAAATCTATAAATACCAAATTGGATATATTGTATAATTCAACACCAATTTAGACCTAAATAAGATGATTAAAAAAAAAACAGCAACAAAGATTTCTACTTTTTATTTGTAGGTCGGACTAGAATTTCCTATATTATTTT
>JAGDQP010024865.1:443-27476 GCA_022664845.1 Lepisma saccharinum
CATCTAGATTATGTATTCTGTAACAAGTGTCTTTGAAAATGTACTTAGTGCGCGCCTACATGCTTTTCTTTCTTGTCGTGCACAAAAAATCTTTTTTTTTAAAAAATAGTAATTCATAAAACAAATTATCTTTAAGTACTCGCAGTCAACGCCAACTACGTTACATATTGTTTAAATTTATTTTAAGGCCTTTAGGTAACTATGGCTCAGGCCGTATGGATAATATTGAAATAAATTGACGCAATAAACAAAATACAACAAAACGGAAGCACCCCAACAAAATCTACCCTTACAGTGCTTGTTCACCACATCGCCAAGTGGTATCAGCAGGCATGGATTCCACAACCTCTAGCACCAAAAATAAGTGCTCTACCAATTGAGCCAGCGTGGTCCCCTACGTATTTTGTATCAAAAGTGTATCACATAATATTGAGCGCTCCTCATGCTTTTAATTATAGCCATGCTTAAACAAAATCTTTCTTTTCTAAATAACGTACGTTTATTTGCCACAATTAGTGTTTGTGTTTGCTACCTTTTATGGTGTGTATGTTTCATCCTTTTAAAATCGGCAGAAAGAAAATACTTGGTCTTACCATATGTTTCCAACGACGTTATTTTTGTCCTTATTGTCGTCCTATTTTCACTGTGATTCACAGATCTGAAAATAAGCAGAAAAAAACATTGTAATTAATTTACGGCTAAAATATATTCGTACAGTTTTATTTACAAAAAATAAGCTAAAATGGTTAATTTATTCAATCTTTTTTTTTAATATTTTCCTCAGTCCCACCAGGCAAATACCGCCGTATTAATTTCATATAAGTCCAGGACGGTTCCCTTTTTTTAAAATCCTACCTTACCCAAAATTAAAAAAACAACAACAACATATAATTCACTAACTGCGTTTTTCTTATTTTACCTCAGTCCCACCCTGAAAATACTGCAATAATAGCTTAACAAAAGTCCTGGGCAATTTCCAGCCTGTGATATTTCTTAGTTTCAACAAACAAATACAGAGGTAGTAACTTGACGTACAAAATCAACATGCATAAATACAAAATGTGGCTGTAATTTTTTTGACGTTCTATAAATTAACATTTTATCGGCCAAATGGTATGTGCCAATAGTCCATTGAGTCTAACATCCCACGTTCCAGTCCCGGTTAAAGCCTTGGTATGCATTTTATCTTCATACAAAAAGCCAGATCGTGTTGGAGCAAAGTAAACATTAAGTTAACTTAAGATTTTAATAATAATAAAATATTATATTCTCAATTGATTGACGTAGCTGTGTAGATGAAAAATCAGTTCATTTCGCGTAATAAATACAAAAGTATGTTTCTTAAACACGGTGATTGAATGATTATTCTAAAAATGTTTTCTATGATAAATCCATGTTCTTTACTTACCGACAAATTGTCTCCTTAATTCGCACGAAATAATACACACGCCTTTTTACAATACTGTACTGTTCAGTACTAAAACAAATCTAATACTAATTCCCGCAGCCAAGCTGGATAAATGAATTCAGACATGTGTTCTTTTTTTTTCTTGGCGTTGACCTCTAGGCTCTCAATCTTCTTTCTCATTTCTTGTATTGTCTGATAAAAAAAAGGATCATGAAAAAAAAACTCTTTCCTTTCCTTCTTCTTCTTCTTAAACTAAATTAATTTCTTTGCGTCTTGTAGGTATCTCGTTGAAGCCAACCCCACTATTATTTTTTTCAAAACTTATTAATTTGATGTTCTTCTTTTTCTTCTTTCAAGGAAAGGGCAAACATGGCTTGCGGCATTCCATTATACATTTTTCTGTGCCTAGCCGGGGAAAGGGGTAAGACGCAAGAGTTGTGAGTAGCAAAAACAATTAGTGAGCTGTCAATCCACGGAGTACGTTTGCGTGGTTACAGCCAGAGTCTCATCCTACAAGTTCGTGTTTAATTAATACGTAATTAAATTATGGGGTAGATTTGCGTTGTGTCTATATTTTTTCGTTCAAGAAACTCTTGTTCTAACTTGATTCGTAGATTCATTCAACCAGGGGTGTCTCAAATAGCCACCTGTCAATCCACGGAGTACATTTGCGTGGCGTCTATAGAATTCAGACAATAACCAAGTGTTCAATTAATACGTAATTAAATCATGGGGTAGATTTGCGTTGTGTCTATATTTTTTCGTTCAAGAAACTCTTGTTCTAACTTGATTCGTAGATTCATTCAACCAGGGGTGTCTCAAATAGCCACCTGTCAATCCACGGAGTACATTTGCGTGGCGTCTATAGAATTCAGACAATAACCAAGTGTTCAATTAATACGTAATTAAATCATGGGGTAGATTTGCGTTGTGTCCCTACTCAAAGGACCGAAAGGTAAGCACACAAAACTACTAATCTCTCTCTCTCTCTCTTTTTCTTGCTTTTTTGTCGTTCCAGGTACTATGTTGGAACCGCCGAAAGGGAACAAGAATGCCACAGACGGTATGTGAAGGATCTATATTTCCGATTGATCCGGCACACATAGGATCAAGAAGGTAAGAATACAAAACCACTAACTTTTTTTTTCATTTGCTTTTCTTCTTGTCGTTCCAGGTTCCAAAAGCCGAAAAGAAAGAAAAGAGAGCCGAAGATAAGGGAGACCTATTAAGGGAGATATGTCCAATGCATATGGATGATTACTAGGACAAACAATAGATGATACAATGAGACACCTTTGGAGATAACAGGTAAATTGAATCAACGGGACTAGTTTACTAATATTCTAAAGTTGCGTATATAAGATATCAGTGCTAATAAGATACTTCTTAACAACCCATCGTTTCTTGTTTTAGTAACTAGAATTAAAGTATAAGTGTAGAGTGATGTAATTAACTTAGGGAGCTTGTACTAAGTTGGTTACATCAACTTCTAATTATTCTGTAAGTTATTTCATTTTTAAACAAAAACTAATTCTGATATTTATTTTCAGGTTAAAGTAAAAGAATATTTCGCTCTTTCACATTTATTTTCTTGTGATTAAAAAAAAAAACACATTTCCAACAAGAAGACATAATACTTTGATTTTAGAATACAAGATTTCAATATACTATTTCAAAGTCTATTATTATGTCGGTAAGAGCTTTAGACAGAATATGTTGTAATTGTAGGTCACCTGTCTTCTCTATAAAAGAAATCGTTTAAATATTTATGAATAATAAAAAAAATGTTTTTTGAAAGATCAAAAAGTAGATGTGAAAGAATGATGATTCGAGAATTATCCCAACTTAAAAAAGAGAAAAATAAAGAGAACAGAATGTTGAAATACTATTTTTAACCACACCAGATGCAATTCCTTTAAGAAGAATAGAAACCAATTTTGGGAAATTGCATTTGACAGTCCTAAGTCTGTGTAAAGTGGGAAGGAAAATAGTGATTTCAAAGTCTTGAAGTCTTACGAATGTCTACAGGATGATCTTGGCACAAGCAGCATCTGCATGGCATGATGAAAATGGAAACTATTACCAGTGATTCTTCTGCTGGAATTTAATAGGTTGTTTCTCATGAAGATCATAAAAACTACTGTCTGTATCAAATATCTGCTCATTTTATGAATGGTTTACATTAAACCATATTTCCAAGCTTCAGCTGCAAGTTATGGAGAAACAGAAGTATTCCAATTCCATTGACAGTTTCAAACCAGCAAGCTCATGGAAATGATGATAATGATAGCTTTTTGATGATGGACTCAGTTTATTTGATACAGCAAATCAAGAGGCATGAAAGGTAAAGTAAATTTTCATTTATCCTGTAGAATGTTCTAATTTCGTATTCCAGATATGCAATATTTATGAGATCTGACTTTGACAACGTGAAAATGGTTAATGTTTCAAGATATCGAGTTTTAGGTTTTAGGTGATTCTTGTTTTTGTATTATATATAATCTGTTTTAGATATCTAACTCCCTTCACGGCTTCAGAGTTGTACCTGAATGTGTGGAATAAAAACTGAATAAACATAGAAAATAACTGTCACTGTACAAAAAAAAATATACGGCATCCAGTTGTGAGACTGCGCGCATACTACCACCAGGTTTCAGCAGCAAATGTGTGACTTGGATGATCAACGTTTTGAATGATCTACGTATCCCAAGTATTTCCTGAGTCGAAATTTGTCTACGGACTGACTGACGAGAAAACGGACGGAGATGATTTATGCAGTTTTGAACTCGTCTCTCCGTTACCTTTTCAACGATACCTCAACCACCTTCGAAACCCTAGTAGTTTGTAAAATGAAATTTGTCGATGGACGGACAGAGAGTATCCATGTTGCTCTGACTTTGTCTCGCTGAGGCTATTCTAATGACATCTCAACCACCTTCGTAGTTCCTGAGTTGAAAGTTGTTTACAGGCAAACATACAGACAGACGGACTGACATAGCGGTGATGTAAGGTTTTCCAGCTTTAGCTACTGAAACCCAAACGTATTCTATTATAATGATCACAAAGACCTGAATTTAATCACTTCGCCCTTTTGTGAATTAAGCCCTCTCGAAAGTAATAAATGTAACAAAAGTAGGTTAAAATAGTAAAATTTTAACTTGCTCATACAAACTATACATAAAACTGCGAAAAAGCGAAATGTAAAATCTTACAGTACAATAATTTCAAAATAACATTTACTAGTACTGTACTTTATTTCCATATTTTCGTCTTTCATCATTTTGCGTAAGAGTACCGACTTCATACTGTACTTCATTTAAATTTAAGTTAAAAATTACTGTACTGTATTTTTACTGAACATTGCCAGCATTTTTCAAAGAATTCTTTCATTATTAAGAGCCACGTAAATAAAATATAGCATCTGCAAAATTTCAAACTCAGTTTTATTTTCTTACTGCATTGGTATTCGGTTAATCTGGAAATTCTGTTAATCGAAACTCGAGTGTATTAGATTTAAAGACCACAGAAAAAAAAACGTTCTTTGTCCGTTTTATTGACTTTGCAGGAGAGTGTCTTAAAAGTTTAGAATTAATATTGTGTACGCCTGAACAACAAATATTTACTTGTAGGAGACGGACAATGCATGCTATCTTCATGCATGATAGCTTGTTAAAAATGTTCTTCAAAGAGCTAATTGATGGCACTCTTACCTCAATATTCGCCAAAAACTGGACAAAGCACGTTCTTTTCTTGTGGTCTTCATTTGAATCACGCCTGGCTTCTGAATTAAAAGATGTTCTGTGCAATTATAGAAACGCTTTTGGAAAGTGTGAAGTTAACGTCTCTAATAACACAGGAAGTATAATGTACCAGTGCGTCCACTTTATGTCCATGGACATACTGGACATGAGATAGTCCCTAAGTAGGGTAAATCAGGGTGACATTGCGCACATTTTTTTAAATGATTATTCTAAGTCCCATGATCTACTTAAAATAAAAATACCTAATTAATATGGTGACCAGTTTTGTTCCTGACAAGCACGCCGAAACTTATACTCTAACCACCCATCACTTAGATGTTAGATTAATAAAAAAAAGCATTGCATCGCGGCGTCTATCCCGTATGCCATGGGTGACATGCCGCACCTATAAGGGTGATACGCCGCATATAAAGAAAAAAACACACTATAAGTGATTTCTCTACCCAGACTGATGTTCCAATTGCCTTCTGTAAACAACCTGTCGCAGTATGAAAGTTTGGAGGAAATTAAGGTATGCAACCCTACTTTATATTTTAGTTTTTATTATTTGTCTAATGTCTACTGTATGGTACAATTTAAAGGAGAAGCAAAAGTTTAAAAAATCATGGACAATGTCCAGCACCTATTTTAACTGAAAAATACAAGTTAAAAATAAGACAGTAGCTATAGGCTAAGTTTAGACCAGTTTCAGTAGAATTAAAAAAAAAAGGTCTACAAAACGAAAAGCAAAAAGAAATCAATGAACTTAGACTACGAAATATCCTTGCAATTGCTTCTTTTAACCTCTCTGGGTCTCACTGTCCTCTGCTTTTCTTTTGTAACATATCGGCATTTTCAATTAGGCCTACTATTTGTATTTTTACTATTTTCATAGTTATTGTTTAAAATAACCACAACTAATTATATAGGGATAAAATAACAAACGTATAAACAAATGTAGTTAGTTTCCATATACACCATAACGTATTTATAACTTCACTAACAATGTTTCATAATTCATCTCAAATCATCGGCCTAACTTCATTTCGTAAGGCATGTGACCCCTATGAAAAAAGTGCGGCTTGTGTACCGGATTTCATGGCGTCATCTATCCCGTATGCTTTGAGTGAGACGCCGCACCTCTTAACTCATTGACCTTGAGAACCAAGATGGGTCAATTAGACTGACAACATTTTGAATAGAACATGCTGCTGTTGCTGCAAACCGCACAAACTCATAATAATGTAGCATTTTACCGTCAAATACGAATTTGCTGTAAGGTGAAAAAATATATAAAGGAAAAATATCAGACTTATCTCAGTTGATGCATCGTACAATGTGTAAAAAGAAACACACGCACACGACCAATTTATTTTTCCTCTCACGTCTATTGCGCTCCTGCGTGTCGCATTCGACCGCACTCTGTTGAAAATTCCCGAAACTAGGGGAGGTGCGCAGTCTATCCCGTATGCGGCGACTCTCCCGGAATTACCCTACAGAAAATGGAAGTCTCGAAGAAGGACCTCGTAGACGTCCACTGGATGTCCAGCAAGTGGATATGCGGAAGACGGACATTATGGTCCAGAAAATGGATGTCCATTTGTTGGACACTGTGTAACAATGAATTCCAGAAAATGGGCTTAATTCTGAACTTTAAAATGGACGTGCAGCGAAACTAATACCATGGGCGGGGCATTGGGGTGCACTGCCCCCCCCCCCAATCATTTCTGAATGACTTTAACGTAATTCCCAAGGGGTGAGGATGGTAAGAGTACCTGTACTTTTCACAGATGGCACTGTATTCGCTGTTACTGTTGCATTCGCATACTTCGTACAATAGATGGAACCACCATTGTAGACTTTTTGAAACACTGAGAGGGATGAGGACGGTTCCTAAGCAAAGAGAAAGGAGGAGTGTGTCTGTCAGCGGTCTAAGGTAAGATTTCCCTTTGAGGTTACAAGAGACAAGCACAAACCGTCTCTTCCTTGGATGGTTGCAGGAGACCGTCTCTTCCCTGAGCCTGTCCAAGACCCCCTGGGTACTTCAGCAGGCTGACAGTTTCCGTTTTCTCTGGGAGCAAGAGAAAAAAGATCTGTAGCTCCATTATTTTTCATAGTTGCGTCAATTGTTTGAGGGATGTGTTGTGTTTGATTTTTTTTTCGCTGGAATTCTTTGACTGTTGGGGAGGGGAAGGTGTATATTCTTGTAACGGATGACGGATAAAATCCGGATGGTTAAATGGATACCGGATAATTTGTCATCTGGTTGTCCGGAAATTTTGGCCATTCCAAGAAAACAGCATAGATACATTATTACTGTAGGATTTGACTCGTTTTAGCTCGACTCGACTCGAAACTCGAGTGAATTTCGAGTCGAGTTACCGAGTCGAGCTGAGAGATTTCTCTTAAACTCGACTCGACTCGAACTCGCTCGTGTCCATCCCTAATTACATACAATATCCCTTGCCCCCTCTAAACTTGGCTCGACCCCACCTAACGTTTTAGACTGGCTAAGAGCCTGACAAATTCGAAGTTTTAATTTTTCGTGTGTTAATAAAGATCATCCTAATATATTATACAGGCTGTTTACCGAGCGGCCGTGGCTCAGTGGTAGATCCTGGCGTTCGGTACACGTCCTGTGATCGATCCCAGCGGTCGACCTGCTGACTGAGATGTTTCTATTTTTTTCTGTCATACCAGGCAAATGTTGGGATGGCACCTACAAAATAGGCCTTGGCCGTCTACGTTCCAACATCCTCTCCCCGACCCTATTCCGGCCTCACCCTAAGATGCCTCTTAAAATAAATTTAAATTAAAATGCATTCACCCCTGATAAATTTATCTTGGCCTCGTCACTGGTCAAGTGTTTCGGTGCTTGTATATAATGCCATGGCTAAACTGACGCTTAAACCTTTTCATAGGTCAATACAAAAAAAAAAAAAAAAAAAAAAAAAAAAGAACGGGGGGAACGGAGCAAATCTAAATGTTATGAAAGTGTGATTCCACCCTTACACCAGGAGATTCATATTCAGTTTGAACTCCTTTTTAATTACTGGTATTATACTTTAACCCTCTCAAAAGTTTCACTCTTCTTACAGACCCTTTGTTCCCCTTTCTCTTTTCAACGATCTTTAAATGTGACCGTCAAACAGTGTTGCCAACTTTTGTAATAGAAAAACCGCGAATACAGGTTAATAGCGCTTGGAAAGCTGGCTAGGGCGTCTGCCGACAGAGGTAGCCGTGTGGTCTGAGGTGTTACGCCAGTAACTCCAACGTTGTGGGCTCGAATCCCGTCCTGGGCATGAATGTTTATGTTGTTTGTGCCTTAACTTAGTTCTAAGGGTATCAGTGGAAACAGGATATAAAGGAATATCAATTGAAATCAGTAAAACAAAGATAATAAATAGTGGTCTGGTGACTACAGTATCGGATTGATGTGCCAGTGGTTCTCCGATTTATTCGCACCCAGGGCACGTATTTTTTAAAAGAACTGCATTTTTTTCTTTCTTGTTCTGTCAAGCAGTCAAGGCTATTTCTGCCTTAATTCTTACAAACTAGACTGCTTGATTAAACTTTCTTTAAACTTTCGATTCAGGTTAAAATTGCTATGTGATTAACAATAAGAACATGTAGTAATTGAAAACGAATGTTTTAATGTGGCAAATATCCTAAATTCATACATTCGCAGCTTCTACCCCGAAAACCTATGATATCTTTATTTCCGTTGTATCCCGGAATCTACACGGACAAAGTTGGCAACACCTCCCCCCTGCATCATGGGGACTGGGTATTAATTGCATCCACAATAAAAATAGTCTCTTCATTTTTCCCTCTTTAGCGAGTATATCGAAGATTAGGTAACATACGAGGGCGTCAGCAAGGGAGGGGCACTTGGCCCCATCTGCATTTCAGTCGTTATATCTTTTACTATTCTTTTTTCATATATTTGGTATATGTTTTTTATATTTTTCACTGCATTTAATTCATAAGAGCTATTTGGAATACTACCATTAAATTTTCTGACTTATTCCCATATTCATTTTAATCTATATGTAATCACAAATACGTTAATTTATACCCACAAGACAAACTTTGTAAAATATCGAAACTAAAAACACGAATGGCATTATTGTACCACGTAACTTTTATTTCTTTGAACGTACTCTTTTTCTATGAAGTTCACTGCAGGTCTTCTAAAAGCAAATCAAAAAACAAAACAAAAGAACACTCTCTCTCTCACACACACACATATACACAAAGTTTAAAAAGCACGAATAAGCAAATCGTAATATACACATCAGGGTCCCTCATCTGAGACATTGGTACTCACATCTATTTTTATGTTTGTAAAGTACCTAGAACCTCACGCACCAGAGATGAGAACTCTACCAGTGAGTCACCGAGTCAGAAAACAGATCTGAAGTTGGTTCCATTCCTCTTGGCTTGTTGAGTTTTTGGTGTTACTTCATCTGTTGCTAAAAGATGGACAGGAAATAACGAGTCTCTATAGTTCAAAGTTATCTAACGGTATACCAATGTCGTTAATGAAAATTACATTAAACAATGTCTTAAGACTCAGTATATTTCTAACACTAGTCGTCTGTAAAATTATAAAACCAAATCTTCATTCGTTTTATGTTGCGGAAATACAAAATACTTCTAACCGATGAAATTTATGCAGCTCCTCAGAAACAATTTGATTATTGCTTTTCAGTAAGTCTGATGATGACTTCTGCAGGTCCGTTTTCAAATAAACAACCAATACAACACAGCCGGTGACTGTAAATTCTTCCATAGCATCATTTAGCCATGATTTTAGAAAGAATATAAAGTATACCTAATAAACCTTTTCATCGGAAAGAAATCTTGCACATAAATTGTCTATTAATGTTTATATATATATTCTACAATCTTCGACATAACACAACATTTTATGTAAACACCATTACTCACTGGACCGTATGCATAAAAATCTAGAATTTACTTCAAGTAAAAAGTATAAGTAAAAGCATTTGCTTAAATCGGTATGCATAATGCTTTGCTGTTACTAGTTAGTAATACTGATTTTTTTTAAAGTAAATACTTACTAGAAACGCTAAGTATTTACTTAAATTGATCAAGTATTTACTAGTGTGGAAGACGGAATGAGTGTAATTGAGCTTAAATGCTCGACGTGTTTGGTATTACCCTAAAATATAATGCAGTGTATATTTAAGGTTCGGATTGTGTTTTTTAATAATTAAACAAATAATTTATAAAAAAAAATGGCGAAATATTTTATCATTAAAGAGTACAGTGGAAAGAAGATGAAGGACATCGCTTGCAAATGTCGGGTTGTCCTCCATACACGACTGAATCACAGTACTTTTCTATCGTGTCGAATAATGCCAAGTTTGGCGTAGCTAAGTCTAACTGAATGGGAACAATTGATTATTTTAAAAATATTGGCTACACTGAGCTACTTCACTAACCAAGACTGTTCCAACGGCTCTGAGCTAGTCTAGCCAAGACCTTTCCAAACACATCTCAGGCACGTCCCTACACCTTGTAGTTCCTAAGATGTAATTTCTGGACACGGACGGACACCATGAGCGCTAATAGAAGGTTCCTTTTGCTATAGCTTTGCTATCAAGGGACGTGAAATGAAGGTACAAGTTCCGGATGACGGGAGAAGGCTCAGTTTTAATAAAGGATTTGTCACTTATGGCAGCAATACACTAGTGGTGTTATGACGTTTGTTGCTACTATCAATTAATTTTGATAAATATTGAGTTTCTGTGACAGTGTGAAATATTTAATAAGAAAGCCTTTCAGTTGGTCAACCCAACAAACAATTGGGTCTTGTGTGTTGCAGACCTATAAGGGTGTGTTCAACCAGCGTTTGTTTTGTATTGTATCCAGAGAGTGGGAATAAATTTCTCACAGTCAGACATGTATAGATACAGCCCGCTTAAATTCCAGGCGGGCGGGGGGTTTATTTCGGAACGCAGAGTACAGCGGAGTTAATTTGAACCATCTTCCGATAGAAATTGAACACTGTGTCATACTAATGAAAGAGTGACATAAAGTGTGATATTTTAACATTTAAAATAGTTAAAAAGATTTTTTTGGAACTTTAGTAGAAAGAAAAAAGGTACTTTATGATTCAAAAGGTTCCATTCATCTTCTTTCTCTTTTCCCCTTAACCATACCTTCAATTCCATCCTTCAACACACAATCTCCATCAGGGACGTACGCAGAGGGGGTTCTGGGGCCCGGGTGCCCCCAAATTCAGATTTTTTTAAAAATTAGTATAATTTTTGGCAAAATTATATGCTTTTTACGTAAATTTCACACCTAGAATGATCTACCTCCTCCACCGATACCAACTTCTGAGTACGTGCCTGATTTCCATGGTATAACCAATGTCCTATTTTTTCTTCTTAATTGTCTCCAGTACTGTTCGTCTTCCGTCTTTTTCCTTTAGCTGTGCCCAAGTTATATTATCTTTACTCCTCCATGTCCGCATTTCGAAAGCTTCCAATTTCCTTTCATGACTTTTCTTAGAATCATGAGTCACTCCACGTTTCCGCTCGATAAGACACACTATTCCATACAAAACATTTAATCAAATCATTTCCACCATTTTGTTCCAATCGTTCGTTGTGCCATTACTATTCAAATGAAACTTTTTTTAACTTTTCGTTTATCACTACGTATTACATCTTTCGTAGATTTGTGAATTAATAAGAATCCTGTTGTTTTTAGTGAGAGAGAGAGAGAGAGAAAGAGAGAGAGAGAGAGAGAGAGAGAGAGAGAGAGAGAGAGAAAGAAAGAAAGAGAAGTATAGAAATGCTGCAAAACTGAGAAGCGGTTGTGTGTAATTTCTCCCTCCTACTTCATCTCCTCTTCGATGTTTTGCGCCGCTCCTTTTCTATTTTACCATTCGAGTACGTTTCTCGCTTCAAGCATCCAGAAGCACACGAAAAAATATCAAGTCCCATCAGCGTTAAAAACGTTTTTCGAACTGTAAATACTAACTATGGAAGTCAACTTGTCAAACCATTATTCTATATGACAGTCGACATATTGACAACCCGCTGACTTTCCTTAAAAGCTTTTAAAATGTCCGTTATACGGAAGTGAATATTCCCTGTAAATGACAGAAAACACTGTCCATGTCCGCAGTACAGAATGCTCGCTTTAGAAAGATTTGTAAAGCAATGATCTGCAACAAAAGATGGCAGCACTATTTCCGTATGTCTAATGTATTTTTACTGTTGCAGGAAACTTCAATGCTGCTCGAACAAATTCAAGCCTAGAGAGTTCTAACTTTCAGGGAAGAAAGTTCATAACTACTTCAAGAGTTCGATCAGTGCCGATTTTCTAGTTTCGTCTTAGTTCATTGTTGAAAACGCTTGGTTGTTGTTGCGAATATCAAAACATATAACAATGAAGCTCTACGATATACGAAACAACTCACGATCACAGTATTGTGTCAAGATTTAGCCTGATTTTTGAACTCAAAATTGGAAATGTTCTTTTTACTTGTTGAAATGGTCTTTCAATAATAACCTAACCTTTCGCATGTATTTTGAAATTTTTGTGCGTGTTTACTATGGGGCTTTTATATGGTGTCAAAATCTAAGGAGAAATTGTGTAATCTGAATCAGGTAAGCGTCTCCTCTGAATGGAGGTAAGATTTCTTCGAGGCCAGATCTGCTTAAATCCGACTATCATGTACAGAACCTGGCCACTGGGCGTCAACACTTAACCATTCTTTTCCATCACACGTGGTCTGGACATTTATTGTCTGTCTATTCTTCCGATTAATGTATTCGTCGTCTTGCATGCTCAGTTTCATTATTTCTACATGACTACAGTCAATAGCTCCAATACAACCTGGTAATTGAAAAGAAGTCTGCCAGTTAGCCTTAGCATTTCAATTTCTCTCAAAGTTGCAGGAAATTTGATCCATTCGTGTGCCGTATCACAAACTTTACGCGATACTTCTCTGACCGTTCTACTTACAGTGCACTGATGAAAACCTTTATGCTCACCAACTCCGATCTGGAATCCCTGATCACTAGCGTACCTTAGAAATACCTCCATTTCTTCTTTTCTAGAGAGAGCACCTGCTTCTTCGCCATCTCCTAAAAGTGTGTCAGCCAAGAACCTGTTCTTTAAATTTATAAAGTGATCGGTATACATCGTTACCTGCTATTCTTCGATTTTTGTTCACTTCTTGCGCACGAACCTGCATGAATGCTGCCATGTTTACACTAGTAAAACATACAAGTCAGTTAAACAGCAGACTTAAGAAATAATAAGTATTTGCTTGAAGTATCTAGTACATACTAGTTGTTATGCATACCGTTTTGAAGCATTTACTTGGAAGTCTAGGAAATATTACAAGTTTAAGTAAACTATATTTTTATGCATACCAATCCAAGTATATACTTCAAAAATTGCTAGTAAATACTTATACATGACTTTATGCATACGAACCACTGTTTTAACTTTACCTGAACTATTGAAACTCCTTTATGTCTGACAATGCTATGCCATCTTTGTCTTTGTGACTTCAAATTATCTAGCAGACATTGATCACACTGCATTAATTCCTATTCTAATGAATAACGAGTTCCAACATCCCAGTTAGTAAGACATTTGATGATAATCTATAATGAAGATTTTTTAGTCGAAGGCATTACTATGTCAGGCGTTAGCGATATGTTACTGCCAGGCGTTGTACTGTGTTCTGAGTTCAGATTCCATTTTGTTAAACCGAAAAATATGATTATTTCAAGTTTATTTTATGTTAAAATATTTTTTTATAATTATTAGCTTTTAGCAAGTTCTTCCGTAGAAAGTAAGAAAGAAATAAGATTTCGGTGAAGCATTTATAGGCATCTGGGAATTTCATATTTCAATTTCCACTCTGCAGAAAATTTCGAAATTGTTACTCTCTTGTTTTGCCAATACAAACGATAGTACTATGAAAAGGAGAAAAGCTTAAATTTTCAGAAGATGACGTTTAAGAAAATAGTGAACTGTGGTCTAATAAACGTTCTGCAATAGTCTGTAACAGTGTTCGATTTGTAATAAATTACGAAGGGGGGGGGGGGATCCTAGAACTAGTGGTTGCTGGTAAGTTTCAACTTACTATCTGTTTAGGTAGAAATACAAAGATGTTATCCCTGGTTGTAATTATATTCGGAATCAATAACCGGGGATCAAATCCTCACGCACCAGGAACATTCCCCGGTATCCCCCTACCAAATCGAACACTGGTCTGTAATAAATAAATAAATAAATAAAATATGCTCCTCTTGTTGATTCACCTGTAAATTTCTCCCATATCTGTGACAGTGGGATATAATTGTGTGTCCTTAATATTGCGTCCCTTGGGAATATTTTTTGTGATTCTCTTGGTAACATATATCTCAGGATGGCAACATTAACTAAAAGAGTATCCCATATGAAAATCCAGTTGACTCTAGTGAATAAACCACTTTTTTGAGGGGGGGGGGGGGACAAAAAACGCAGATAGGGTGAAAAGGGAAAGCAGATTGCCGGGATCAGCACCCGCATCGGACCAAGTTCTTGCAATCACGTGTTTTTTCTTTTAAACTTCCACGTGGTGGTTCTGCGGGTATACGTCATTTTGGTCTAAAGAAGTCTGGATGGGATCACGGTATTTAGATCTCCTCATCGAATGTAGACGCCACGTGACTTTACCCACTAATCCAGACAGTGAACAAACGTTTGCTCTTTCGATGGAACAGCCTCATTAATTGGACATAAATTTTAAAACAGCTTTTAAGCTTAAAAAAGAGAAAGGGAAAGTGTGCCAGGGATGTCCACCGTCTGCTGCTGCACTTGTTCAAATAGTAACATTAGCATGTCTTTTGTTGTCAACAAATAATAAGCACCCTCAGCAATAGAACACAAAAGCTTCTATTTAACCTACAGAGAAGATTTAAAGCACACACTCCACTGTTTGCAGGACGATTCAGTTTTTCACTTTTATGAGTGTTAAATGTTCATGCCTTTGATTAATTTTTAGATTTGTAGGTTTAGTTTGTCAAGACAAGACCACCCCAGTTTGGACAGCTAAGCAATATTTATTTGAGGTTGTATTTTAAGTTTGAATTTCAAACGTGTAAATATAGTATTCTGTCCATACAAGCTGTCTTGTGTCGTTGTTGTAATTACCATTCTTTTAATGCTCTATGTTTATATTCATGGCGGCATGTTCTCAACAGCTTCCAATATTTTGTTAAACGATCTTTCAGCCCATATATAAGAGAATATAACACTTGAACTCTTTCATACCCAACCATTTGCTGAAAAAAATCCTCAACAAGAATCTCCGCTTACGGTGAAGTGGCTTTACTTTACTTTACACACCAGCTGTCATAGTTGATTCAGCCGAGGTGAGAGGAAAGTTTCATATGCACAAAAAGTTACGGTGATTGTGGTTCTCTAATGGTAGAATACCTGGCCGCCAACTAGACGATTCAAATTTGAGTTCCGGTCATACTAAAGATTTTTTTTTCTATATATTTTTCAACAGTGGAACATCAGGTTGTATACAATTGAGGCGAATGCTCGAACAAGAGTCTATGTGCTATCTTTTTACACGCGTTACAGTCTTTTGTTCGCCCATATGCCTCAATTGTCAAGTGAACGCCTTTTAATTGTAATGACAGTCTTATTAAGTTAGATAGACTTTGTGGCTTAGGTAGGAATTCTGGCACTGAGCCGGCGTTCATGAATTATGCTGCATGCGTTTCAACTCGTGTAAACGGGAAAACTCCGAGATAGCTCACGCACACGATGTTTGAACAACCAACAATAAATGTATGGATGTGTATGGCTTTCTGTTCAAAGCACGTGCTCGTCACTATTAGGTTTCTTGAATTTGTGAAACTTATCACAGACTTATGGCATTCAAGTTGTATCTCCTGGGAGCCACCCACCTCTTAGGAGTAATTCATAAATATGGCCCTTAAGCTATTGTTTTTGCTGATTCCGTGAAGACTTGATTTGTCTATAGTAGGTCTAAAATATCCCTATCTATCTTTGCGTTTAGATCTCCCAACACTATTTTGGTGTTATACTTCGGTATAATCGGCCAAACAACATTTCTAGCTTATCGTAAAATGTACCTTTGCAAGTCGGAGCATAACCATTTAATAAAATCATGTTGTATTATCGAGTAATCATAGTGCGGCAATTTGAAATCGAGACTGATTTTTTCTCTGTAGGTGACATTTACTGTGTAAGTATTCTGTTGTGCGCACAAGTGAGGCATATTTCACGAAGAATGAATGTAAAACTCGTTGACCTTGAGCAACATTACCGCGGGTGGCATTGTTGAATGTGGACACGTGTGATGGAAGTACGTCGTGGTTCTAACATGGAGCAACCCCAGTAGCACACCTATACGTTCAAAATACGTGGATTAAACGTTAGTACCGAAATGTAATTTTAACCTTGTAAATGTCCCGAAATGTCCACCTGTTCAATGGTTATTCGACGTTGAATAATGGCTGAGAAGAGACAGGTTGAAAGCAAGACGCCGATGATGAAGAAACGGGCTCACTTGTCCAAAACAGAGCATGGTTGCAGCCTATTGGTATACACATTTAGCTACATTTTGTCCGTTGTTTTAATCATGATATTTTAATTTTCCAACAGTAAATTATCCAACCGTCTGCTGTGGGATTCTTAGCTGGAAATTTCCGCACTCGTCGTTGGTAGCTCGACACGATGAGTGGCCGCCTTGAGAGTCACTATTCCTTTACTATTCCCTATATGTTACGAAGACGTTATTTGTAGTAAAAGGCAGTCTTGAACGCAGTCGCCACAGATCCAGACGTATCGTTTCACCATCATGTAAGAATAACAATAAAGAATACTTCCCTTCTTTCTTTCTATCCTTCTTTAATACTTTGACCATCACTACACTATTAAATTTGTATTTCTCAAGAACTGTAATATGTCGTCATAGAAAAATGCATATAAAGTGAAATCTATCTCATAGTTGAAAACACTTCACAGGAATGCCTTATTAACGAAATTAAATGTTCGTTGAAATATAGTTTAAAATTTAATCTGTTTTCAACATATAAATGAAAACATGAGAAACGTATGTATTTTTATTCTATTCGCTTTTATGCACATTTTTTATGCAATTGACTTGGAAAGATAATCTAGGGCACAGTCAATATAACAGTTAAAAACATGTCCCATTAACGTACTATCAACGAAATCAAATTATCGTTGGAATATAGATTGAAATTCAACGTGTTTTCAACATGGAAAAAGGGCACAAACCAATTGTTAATGGCATTCGATTAGCTTTTAATTACAAATTTTATTCCATTTAATTAGAAAGAACAGCATGAAACGAAGTCTATACTATATTTGAAAATAACAATTGAATTCACTGTGAACATTATATCTTATCAAAAATATCAAATCTGTTGAAATATAATTTAAAATTAAACGTACTTTTTTCAGTCGATAATTGATCAACGAAAGAAACTAAAAATCAACGTTCAACACATGTTTGTGTGCTACTAGGGAAAGAGCGACCATCAGGTTTTGTGCGTGCCTGGGTTATACTATAACGGAAACATTTCACTTGTTGCAGCAAGTTTATGGGGACAATTGTTTATCCCGTGTGCGTGTATTTGAGTGTCACAAGCGTTTCAGTAAAGAACTCGAGTTAATTAAACAAAACGTGCATCCGAGTACAGCAAGGACGATGAGAACATCGGACCTTGTTGAGAAATTGAGGAGAATCATTACTGAAGACCGAAATGTTACGCTTCGAATACTTGCTGAAGAGTTAAAAGTGAACAGGAAAACTGTGAGGTAAGCACTAAAACGTTTGATACAAAGAATAACACGTGTGAGACCTGAGTATTAGAATGATGGCAAGTTGTGTCTGCATCATGACAATACCCGCAATCACAAAGATTCGATTGTAAAGGATTTCTTGGCTTGAAAGAGAATCTGTGTGTTGCCACCCCCACCCCACCCCCACCATTCACTGGAACTGGCTCCGTATGATTATTTTGTATTTCGTAAACTGAAATCTGCACTGAAAGGTTCCTACTTTGATGATGTGCCAACAATCAAGAAGGCTACGACAAATATTTTAAACAGCATTACACGGAATGTCACCCAGAAACCTTCCATACACTGATAGGCTGGGTGCAACGGTGTCTGGATGCAGGAGGGTCCTACTTTGAACGATCCAAGGTAAGATACTTTCTATGAACACTTGTTTACTTTTTACAACACAAATCTCGATTTCAAATTGCCGCACTGTGTATTTCGTAACGTAGGATGATCACGAATCCTATATATTGAATGCCATGAAAGGCTCTGTGTACGCCGTAGAAAGTTTATTTGCCTCGTCAAATGCTACCTTGACTGTCCCACATTACTTCTTTTATAGCTAATATATTCATCTCTTATCAGTCTAGCGTACCACCGCCTGATGAGTGCAAGCGTTGTATAAGGTTCGCACGTTCCACATTCCCATCCAAAAATCTTTCTTAATCTTGATTTTGGAGTCTTCTGAAGTTATCCCCATCTAAAGAACCGAATAGGGGACTAGTTTATCTCCGGAATGTTTCACTCCAGGAGAACCGACAGAACCAACATTTTTACTGTTGCATAGTTTTGCGGTGTAGAGTTCTGGGCTCTAGAACCTCGATGTGAAAGCAAAGTTGAAGTCACCTTCAAATTATTCAGTTTAAAGACAAATGAATTTTATTCCTGTGAATTCAGTAGACACATTAAGCAAGCAAAGATGAACATTCTAAGGTCAGTTTTAGGTATTCAAATAATATTATATATTAATATATTTAGCATGAAAGGGACAACATAAAAGTTCGACATGCAATGGCAAAATAGCGTACGGCTTCCCTGCCGTGTAGGGTTTTGTACTGAGATCTAAGGACGTAGCAATATAAAGAAATGAAAAACGAGAGATTTTCAGAAACTAGGTTTAAGTTTCATTTAGGAAAGAAGTTACATTTTGTAGCGCTCTTGATTCACTGGACTGGTAATTTAAGCAGAAATAATATAATTTTGCATGGATCGATTAATAAAAGAGCTGAGTGAAAGATTGATACGTGACTTTTTGTGTATAGGATTTTTTTGTACGGAGCCAAAAGATGAAACTTTTGAAAGAAGAAAGATTGCCTCTGAAATGTAGTCTTGGAGGAGGTAAAGGAAACTGATTAGGAAATCGGATTCGTAGACACAGAATCCTTACTGCAAGATGAGATTGAAGGCAAAGAAAAATGGAAGAGAAACTGAATATAATTGGTATGGTTAGGGAGAAAGGGATGAGAAAATCAAAAGGAAACAACTCGGAGAATTGATGAAGGTAAATTTGCTTTGAAAGACAAAAGAAAATTAATCTTTTCTTCTGGATAAGCTAAGCTAATAAACTCATAACACAAGTCACTCGAAATTGAGTCGCCGGTCTAGCTATACATGGTTCAATCATTACACGAAGCCGGCGAGGGGCTGCGGTGGCTCAGTGGTGGAGCGCTCAACTCTGGTGCTTGGGGTGATCAGTTCGATCCCAACTCATGCCATGTGAGCTTTGTGGTGGACAAACAACGTGTGCGTGGGTTTTCTCCAGCTTCCTCCCGCTTTCTTCATACCACCAGTTTACCTGTCATAATTCATACGGCCTGCTGTTGTTTAAGCTTCACGGAGTTCACCATAATGCCTCTCCCACCGGTAATTCCTACATCGAGCCACTCCACAAGTTAAGAGACTTCATCGCGCTGAGAGGATAGCAAAAGTGCAGTGAAACAAAACTCAAGATTTTTTTTCGAGTTTAACAAACTTGGTCGTATAGATAGAAGAAGACACACCAATATAATGGATGTTAGGTCTTACAGAGGAGCGGAAGGCGACACCGACCATCAGTTAGTGATCACAAAAGTGAGGGGAAACTATGCATCGCGAACAGAGAAAGCAAAGGTTTAAAACAATTGAAATTCGAAGTTAAACGATTAAATAATCCAAGCGTAAAAGCATCCTACCAACTCGAAATGTCAGATAGGTTCGAAATATTAGCCGACTCGAGTGGTAACAAAAATTAAATTAATAGTGAAATGGATGTAAGTAAGATGTGGGAGGCAATTCGTGATACAGTGAAGGGCGCAGCGAAGGAACGTGTAGGTGAAAAGAAACACCAGAAAAAAACATGCCTTGGTTTGATGAACAAGACTTAAACTTCATGAGGAACGAAAACAAGCAAGGCAACAATGGCTAAGTAATAAAACCGAAGCAAATACCAACCACTACAGTAACCGGAAACGCAACGCCTTACACTGGTTCAGAAATAAAAAGCGAGAATATATGATGCAGAAGATTCAGGAGATAGAGGAAAACGGCAAGAACGCGGAGATCTGCAGGAAGATCCGACTAAAATTATCGGTGTGTGGAAAAGTTATTTCGACAAACTTAATATACACAACAGTGAACAAACAGAGGACATTGAATTATATACCGCAGAACCGTGGATACCCGAACCTAGCGAGATCGAGGTCGAAATATCGATAAAGAAATTTTAAAAAATCAAATCACTGGGAATAGACAATATTCCAACCGAATTAATTAAAGCAGGAGAAACGGCACTAATCAAGGAACTGCATCAATTGATAAACGTAATATGGAGAAAGGAAGAGCATCCAAAGGAATGGAAAACCTCAATAATAGTTCCGGTTTATAAAAAAGACGATAAATCGGACTGTAATAATTACCGCGGAATCTCGTTACTCCCAACATGTTACAAAGTATTGAGTAATATACTGTTAACTCGCCTAAGTGTATACGTAGATGTAATAATTGGAGATCACCAATGTTGATTTAGAAGAAATAGATCCACGTTGGACCAGATTTTCGCCTTGAGACAAATTTTGGAGAAGAAATGGGAATACAATGGGACTGTTAACAAGCTATTCATTGATTTTAAGAAGGCTTATGATTCTATTAGAATGAAAAAGATAGTATCCTCGTACAATTTGAAATTCCGAAGAAACTTGTTCAACCTGTGAAAATGTGTCTCAGCGACCACATAAACAGAGTACGGGTAGGTAGTAATATGTCAGATAGTTTCGAGATTTGCAACGGATTGAAAGAAGGTGATGGCTTGTCGTCATTACTGTTTTACTTTGTGTTAGAATATGCGATTCTAAAAATAAAAGACTACAAAAAGGGACTAACATTGAATGTTTTAAATCATTTGATAGCGTACGCGGATGTTGTAGATTTAATAGGGGACGATATAGATACACTACAAAGTAATACCGATGTCTTAGTAGAAGCGTGCGATGAGATAGGTCTGCAGGTAAACATAGATAAAACAAAATACATGATAACAAGCCGAAACACAGGGAATGAAGGAAATAAAAACATAATAATTAAGGATGAGGTCATAGAGAAAGCAAACAAATTTAAGTACTTGGGAGTATATATAACAAGCAAATATGACCCGAGGTCACAGAAGAAATAAAAATTCGCTTAGAATCGGGCAACGCATGTTTCTATTCAGTCCAAAAACTTCTAACATCGCGATTAATATCAAGGAAATTGAAAATATGCAGTACCTTTATTGTACCGGTAATACTTTACGGTTGCGAAAGTTGGATTAAGACCCTAGCAGATGAACATAGATTACGAGTGTTTGAAAATAAGATTTTGTGAAAGAGATACGGGTCGAAACGGGAGGAGATGACTGGGGAATGGAGGAGACTACATAGTGAAGAACTTCACTGACTGTACGATTCACCCGATGTTGTAAGAATAGTGAAATCACGACGACTAAGATGGTCAGACCATGTAGCTCGGATGGGAGAAACACGAAGATTATATTCCATCTTGGTTGGAAAGGCGGACAGAAAGGTACCGTTGGGAAGACCGAGACGACGTTGGGAGGACAATATTAGAAGTGATCTTCGAGAATTAGGTGTTTGTGATGAAAACTTGCTTAATTTTGCCCAGGATAGATCCCGATGGCGAAGAACGTTTGTTGCTACGGGGATGAACTTCCGAGTTCCGTAAACAATAGAGTATGTAAGTCAGTAAGTAAGTGGTCCTATAGCTATTTGTTCCAACTTGTCTGACTTAAGACTGGAATATACCAGTTATAACAACAAGCAGAAATGTTGTCCCAACAAGCTCGTTTCGTGCGTTTTTCTCAGATTTGAAAATAATATCAAGTTTGTTAAGCTCAAAGCAAGTGACTGACAATCTTGTCACAAGCTGACGTGGTATCTGGGTCACCGCTGGGTTTGCTGCCTACATCCAGAACTAGCTGTGCCAGAAGCATTAACGTATTGTTTGGGCAAGAACATATAGATACTCCCAATGTCTCATTTACTTTTCAGCTCTCCATTTGAACTAATCGAGCAGAGCGATGACGAAATGACAATATACGACATAGGAGAACTCTCTTTAATTCGAACTCCAAGTGGATACGCCGGCCGGGTAGCCGTGCGGTCTACGGCGTTAGGCCAACTACTCAAAGGTCCAGGGTTCGAGTCCCGTCAGGGGTATGGGTGTGGATTTTAATGGCTAAAGGGCGAATCGTGACGGGCCGGAGTCCAAAGTTACTAGACTGGCCCATATACAAAATAAAGTTTACCTGTTGTCCAAGTGGATAGGAAAAAGATTCGAGTTATCCAAAGTTCGAATTTACCAAAACATGCATTATTAGAGCAAATCAGTAAAAAAGAAAAAAAGAGAGAAAGAGGGTCGTTCAATAAGTCCTTAGAAAATCCAATATATGCCACTCGTAGAATCGAAAGAGGTTTGCTCGTAGTGACCGTCAGGTCTCACTAAATTGCTATTAAAGTTTCAGCTATATCCATCACGTGGTTTCATTTCCATAGCAACAAACTTTTGTTTATAAAGAAAAAAAAAATAGAAAATAAAAAAAGAGTTTCGTGCGGGGATTAAACACTTCTATTTAAAAAGCTTAAGGTGCTCTGGTACTCTAAACTCCCTCGAACGTAATCCCATTTAAAAACATTACAATGTTTGTTTTTAAAATAATTTTCCTCCTTATTTTTAATGTTACAAACTTCAAATTTTACCCACATCTAGAGGAGATACATATCTATGAATGGTATGTCTCACATTTTCAATATATCTAATAAGTCAGTTGAGGTTTTTGACTTAAAAAAGTGGCAACAGATAGATTTTTACAACTTGGGCTGGCATGTCCCTTCCACGGTCCGCCTCTTGCAGTACAGTGTTATGTTTTTTCTCCCTCCTTCCCTATCTCTCCCTCTCGCTCAAGTTGTATAGATCAGAGGACAGATGACTGATAAGCTAGACCTCAAAACAAGGCTTTTTTCTTTCATCTACAGAAAGATGGAATGATAGAGAAAGTAGCAAAAAGTTAGACAACTCGGGTGGCGAAACGGCTTGAAATATGACTGGAAGGTGCGATGATTGAAACAATTACTAAGTTGATTTTGAACATAATTAGATAACAAACTTGCATAGCCAATGTCCGGTGATGTTTTCAGAAATTTTCTCCTGGGGGAATTTCAATAGAAATTGAGTATTTAAAACAAATCTATTTTTTGTATCGAAAGCAAATATATTTTTTTGTTCTGTGTACAGATAGTAATGAATGAATCTCTAGTTTACGGTCCCACGGTTGTGTCTGCTTGGGGTGAAAGGAGACAAATGAGAATGATAAAAAACTGGTGGAATGACAGAAGAAGCAGGGAGCACGGTGTTGTCCACCTTTGGTGGCACGGCAAGGATTCTGGTGGCGGGATCCTGCGACTTTCCATCCAAGCCACTATGTTGGCAGCGCCACCACGTCGTTCCATTGTCTCAAATGAAGGCTTTCACACGAGAGCGATTTTCCGAGCCACCAGAGACACATTTATTTGACAATTTTAAACATGAATATCGAAGTAGAAAACGCACACTTCGACACAGAAAACTTCATAACCGAATTTCAGTCAAGGACTGCAGTATTTGAAATTACTGCTGAAGAATATTCAAACAGGGAATTGAAGCAGAGATGCTGGGAGTAGCTTGTAAACATTTTTATAAATAAAGAAGATGCCTCGCCTGCAGAGAAAAATGAATTTGGAAAGTTTTACATTTGTAGATACAATAAACATTAAATTGATAAAATTTATTTATGGCCTTTTGGTATTTCAGGCTTGAATCGGGATAGGGTAGGGCAGAGGATGTTGTGAGGTAGTCGTCCAAGGCCTAGCTTGTATACTATCCCAGCATTTTGTCTGGTGCTACTGAGGAAAAAATCATGGAAAATCTTTGTTGAAATTAAATTTATTTATAGCCTTCAGGCATCTAAGGCTCAGACCGGGATAAAGGGAGGGTCAGAGCGGGAGGTATCAGCCAGAGCCTAAGTTGAAGGTACCAACCAAGGATTTGTTTGGTGTGACAAAAGAAAAATCTGGAAAACTGCAGTCAAGATGGTCGGCCGCTGAAAATGAACCCAATACCTCCTGAGTGCTAACTGAGCTACGGACGCTCAGTGGAAAAACTTGTGTCAGGATAGGCGGCCGCTGGTAGATAGTAAACATCTCGCTACAAGGTATTGTCATGTGAAAATAATCCTTAGCTTTGATCCTCATCTGTATAAACATTTCTTTTAGTATGTAACTTTCTTTCATCACTTTTCGTTCTCGAGATTGAAAAAAAAAAAATAATTTGTAAGAACTAGTATGTCTCACCTAAAGCCGGAAGTTTTGAGTAGCCGATACACAGCCTTAACGGCTGAAGCTAGAAAAGTGAAATTTGGTATGAAGGTACATCAACACTAGTAGATTAAGCAAATATTACAAAATTTTGAAAAAGTCGTCACCTTGGATCCAAAATGGCCGCAAAACCTATTGTTGTATAGAATGCACAGTCTAAACCACTGGAGTTACAAACATCAAACTTGGTTTGACGCTACATCATCGCTAGTAGGTTACGAAAATATTACAAAAGTCTCAAAATACTACCTCTTGGATCCAAAATGGCGGACCCCAAAAATTCATTTTCAACACCGTTTGAGCTAGAGATACGAAATTTGGCATAAAGATGTATTATCAAGACTAGCTTAGGAAAATATTACAACATTTTGAAAAAGTCGCTATCTTGGATCCAAAATGAATTTTTCATAGAATACCCAGCCTAAACGGCTGGAGCTAGTAGAACGTAATTTAGTGTGGCAAGACACCATTACTAATAGGTTATGAAAATATTACAAAATATCTCCAAAGACGTCATTTTGGATCCAAAATGGCGGACCCCCAAATATTACATTTTGAAAAAGTCGCCATCTAGGTTTCAATATGGCTGCCCACAAACCATTTTCGACACCGTTCGAGCTAGAGAAATAAAATTTGGTATGAAGGTATAGTATTAGAAGTAGATCACGACAATATAAATGTTTAAAAAATCGCCATCTTTAATCCAAAATGGCCGCCCAAAAGCCAGTGTTTCAAACCACTGAAGCTAAAGAAACGAAATTTGGTATGCAAGTGTACCATCACGAGGGTGTTACAATAAACGGGACAAACTTATTCTATGGGGGGCGCAGCCCCAGGGGAAGTATGCGGATAGATCTGCACCATGGGGACGCAGTCCCTGTTCTTTCCTCCGATGTGTCGTTCAGCTTCCAGTACTATGGTACTTTGAATACGTAGCTTCAGCCTACTACGAGTTAGCCCATTCACTTTCAATCGAAAAGAACGTCTTTTTCTCGGTGACTGTTTACAGAGGTTATATGCATTTCTAACCTAATTTATTCATTTTGAAAACATGAAAACGTTAGATCAATTTTCTCTCTCTGTCTGTCTGACTGTGGGTTTGTCTGTCTGATAGTCTGTTCCTCTATTAATTTTGTATCGAGTATACTGACTCTCATGTTCGTATATCCACACGAAGCATTTCGTCTTTTAAATGTTGTCCTAAGTCAATTAAAAATATTTTTCTAATTCTGTCGCAGATTATTGTACAGTGTGTAGAATATTCCCTTCGTCGATCGATCTTGTAATAATGGATGCGCCCAAAATTTACTTTTTCTCCACTTTCGGTGTTTACGTAAGCGGTGGTAGCTGCTTCTTCCAGCTCCATTTTCGAATTGGTGGCATGGTTGGTGGCGCGACCATGGTGGCTTCGTGCGAAAAGGTACATACAACGAGAAGCGCCACCAAAATTTCTTGTGGCGTGACCATGGTGGCTTCGTGTGAAAAGGGCCTTAGTACCGGAGGTGAGCGCTATACTATAACCTCCCCTCCCCCCACTGTCTAATAAAGAATAAAAGAAAGGCCTGAAGCAGTCGGAGGGACATTTCGTAGTCTGAATCAATTGGGCCCAATATTCAAATATTTCTTTCCTTATCATGTTTCAAAATGTGACATCGTGTGAATCCGACGTATACGCACACATAAAATATTTTGAGAA
The DNA here is from genome assembly GCA_022664845.1 of Lepisma saccharinum. NCBI lineage: Eukaryota > Metazoa > Arthropoda > Insecta > Zygentoma > Lepismatidae > Lepisma > Lepisma saccharinum. The sequence goes on from JAGDQP010024865.1 coordinate 27,063, forward strand.
AATAATAAACAGAAAATTTTAGAGGTAATTCCTCACGCCGAAGCTCGAAAGAATTTTCTGTAAACATGCCTAGTTTGGAGCGGGACGTTGCCGAAAGAAAAAAAAATATCAGACTGATTTATTTCAATTATCGCAGATTGGTAGATCTATGCAATGAAATCGAGACGTATGTCGTTTCTTATTTTTGGCCAAAGTGAGTGCGATGATGTCTTAAAAATATTAGTCAAACAAGAACAGTGTAATCACAAAAATCTGTAGATATATTGCCCATTGGCCAAGTACTGGTCGTCTTAAATATGGTTAGAGAGTATAGCTAATATAGATTTTTCTACCGTTTTGTCAAAATTGCTATTTTAGAAATTATTGTAATGTCTTCATGAAATATATTAATTTCGAAGAACAATTCCTCCTTCG
>JAGDQP010024866.1:0-12906 GCA_022664845.1 Lepisma saccharinum
ATAACCTTATTAAGAAGTGTTGGGGACCCTTTTCTTCAGAAAGTGCAACTTCGGAACAACTAATGACCTACCAGGTACAAGAAGAAAAGGAATGTGAAAGGAAGAGATTATTAAGAAGTACGCAAATGAGACAAGTTTCTAGTGAATCTACAGCCTAATTTTCTTTTAAACCTTGCGGTGACCGCCTTCTCGAAACATTTTATTTTGACAACGTGCATTGTATTCCCCTTATAATACACATGAAACGATTTTTTAATATAAATATGTTGATTCTGCTTCATCTACAAGCACCAATCTATGTTTCTGCCTTTACAGATTTATCGCAAGATGAAAACCTGATTTATTAAAAAAAAAAAAAAAATATTCCCAGCTTGTTTTCATATTTTCAAACGTGAATATTCTATTAAATATATCCATAGAGAGGCTGCATCCATGTAAACAAATAGAAAGGTAGAAACCTAGTATTTGAATTACTTTGTAAATAACAGAAAGAATGAATATCATATTCCATGTAATACAAATAATACAGGGGGAATCATATTGTATTATAAGCGTATAGGGTAAACCCAGTCAAGCAAGGATTCTTAATTTCACTTTGTCTGTCTGTACGCAACGGAAGCTAGCGGTTTAATCAAAACAGTGAGAGAGAAATTGATTTCAGATTCGAATACAAGTTTCTTGATTTCTACTGCTTTTAGTCTGGTTGTTTTGAAAGCGGCAGGATCTTTTCATTTTAGTTAGCTTTCTCTATTCTTCGGTGGTTTTATTTCCATCTAGATTACCAGCTGGCAATCTCTCACGTATGAAGGAGTGTTCCGGATCCGATACGCATTAATCATATCCTATTGCGTCCGTTATTAATAAATAAGTATTTAAAAAGAACTAAGAAAGGAAAATTTGAAGAAAAAAAATATTATTTCCTACTTTTCCAATTTTAGTGCAATTTTCATCATGATTAAACCTACAGGGTGTCCAGAATTACAAATCACAAAGCTTAATTTAGAAAAGGAATAGCTGTGGCCAAAGAAGGTTCTAACCCACATTCCATGCAAAAATATGTTGTAAAGCGATGTAGATTATCTCTTCCAAATTAATGCATTAAAAAAGAAAGAAAATATATCAGATTCGCTTACATTAATTTAAAATGGACATTTCTATTTGCGTGTAAAACATCTTTACAGGGAAATATGGATTTACAACTTTCGTGTCAGCAGGAATTCATTTTCTAAATTAATCTTTTGTGATATTTTTTTTTCTTCCTGGAGAACGTTTAGGTAATGAACAACAAATAATGTTTATAAAATTATACTAAAATAGAGCAGGCGATCAATGCCCCTACCGGAGATCAAATTCTGGCCACCTAGATACAGAGAGTGTCAGGATCATAGATACATTCAGTAGTCTTAGGAGTTGTAGTGTTACTAGTAGTGTTAGTAGTTATTGCAAGTAGTAGTAGTAGTACAGTAAAAGAAGTAATATTGGTGCTATTAGTAGTAGTAGTAGTTTTAGAGTGTAGTTGTATTAGTAGCAGTTAATAGTAGAAGTTATGGTACTACTACTAGTAGAATTAGAGTAGTAGTAGTAGTAGTTGAATTAGAGTAGTAATAGTACTAGTAGTGCAAATAGAGCTAGTAGTGGACTCTACAGTGAAGTCTATGGCAGAGCTACCTAGCGGATGGATTCAAAATCACGTGCTCTGAACAAAAATCCATTAGTTTTAGCGCAGCCAGAAATGAGGAAGCGTGATCAGTCTATCTATTATGAGGTCTATGGTCGTAGTATCAGTTGTAGAAGTAGTAATAATAATGGAAAAAGTGGGAGTAGTAGTATTTCGTAGTTATAAAGATAGGCCTAAGCAAGTGAACTTACAGGTTAGTGCCCATATTCCCTGGAATAGCTACAAAATTCCTTTGACCCAAGCGGATACACATATATATCAGCTAGTTTCTTAGGAATTAAAGAGCGCTAAAGAACCTCTTGCACAATCGTAATGTGTTTGTCAATATGTTTCTGTTGACTACCATTGTAATATATATATATTTTTTAATTCAATGGAGTACATAATCATCTCTCGCCGAAGTTCCTGATAACGTCCTTTCGCGAGCACTCTTCCGAGAACAAGTGAGGGTAAGGTATCAAGCAGAGCTGTATTCCAGCTACCATTCTGACATTTGTCTGGTAGGACATAGGAAAATCCTGAAGAACCTCCAGAATGGACAGTGTGAGCGAACCTCGAAATAACACCGTCTCCTCAGTGTGTGTATCCCAAATCAGAAATCGTAAATAAAGATTATTAGACTATCGACACTGTTCACAGCAGAATATTTTGTAGCAAATGCGCAGAATTGGCCGAATGATGCATACTCACTTTCTTTCCGCGTGTTCTCGGATACGTGGTTCGGAGCCCTTTCTACGAAAAGCTGCAGATCCGGCTGGCGGATTTAGGAGAGAGGCCCTGGGTGGGCGATTACTTTTAAATGCTATCGTTTCGAATGAAACATTAGGGGGTTAATGCTCCCCCATGTCCCCGCATAAATCCACCCATACCAATTCAATGTACAGGTCGTGACCATTATGGCAGATTTTTTAGACCTTCAGGAATCCCATCGATTCTTCGTATAATAATCGTAGAAACAGAACTTCACCTAGCTTCCGCTTTCTTAATTTAAATAGTTTTATGTTGAGAAATTAGTCTACTTTCTTCCTAACAATAAATAACAACAAATTGTTTCTGTAAATTTAGTACAAGATAAAAAATTTGTTCTAATTCTCTACTAATTGCCACCATACTCCCTTTCCTGGTCCTATAACCTTTCGTTTACTGTTTGAACTCCTCCATAGCATGGGAACAAGATAATGAGCTATTTACTACAGCCAAAAGTTTGAGAACACGACACAATGCTAACTCATTAAAGAATTGACAGCTGGAAACTTTCGCAGAGTGTTGTATACAGCGAACAGATTTTAGCGGAGGCGTAAGCTTGCACGGAAAATCTGGGAAACTGTAATGTGTAGTCATCTCTATGGCTATATATATAATTTAAAAGAAACTAGGCTTCCGGGTCTATAATATGTACACTGGTAGGTTTAGGAAGTAAATGTAGATCTCAGCCAATCATATAACATTTCTCACGTACCATCATTAGACTGATTTTCACATATTTCTCTCTCTCTCTACTCTTTTTACTTTATGTCAATCTACGTGATCACCTCTCATTTACGATAAAACTAAAGAAACAACGATTCATTTCACAGTGTATGTAGCAATGGAAGAAAACTATTTTAACTAAGATTAATTACGATTTGTGTTCTGATGTAAGAAACGTTCTTAAATTCACGCATTAATACACCACATGTCATAAATAATTTAAATCATAATGTCACACATTTCCGTTGTCATAGGAACCGTCAGAAATTTATGCAAAGAGGCAACCACGATCAGAGTTAATAAGTGGAGGATAAGATAACGAAAGAATGACCTTGAAATTCTTCAGTATTGTTGAATACGTTGTTTACGAAACTAAACTCGTCATCGAAGGAAAGGAGAATGCTATTTAATGATCCATATTATGTGTTAGTTTCTCTCCATACAAGTGCGACGTTTACCGTAAAGCTTAGGAGCAGTGAATCCACACAAATATCTCATCTATTTTTGTTCAATTCAATAAACTGATGGCTACTAAAGTTTCATACTGTGCCTGAATCCATAGAAATATTACTATAAACGTTAAGTGGTGTTCAAATACCCAGTAAAACGTACAGTTGGAGCCATTTGTTTGTACACAAAGAACATTCGTTACTATGGTAACAGAAGCGGAATAACCTCAGACTTGAACATTTTGTTAAATCTAAAAAAGCATCTAATAAACACGTTAAGTCCTTGTTTTTCTCTTCTATAAGTAATTTAAAATGTGTTATTTATTGTTTTATGTTGTTTCAATTGAAAACGCACTAATTATAAACATTCTACATTCCAGGTACTGCAGAATACCAAACAAACACTCAACTCTCTCTCTCTCTCTCTCTCTCTCTCTCTCTCTCTATCTATCTATCTATCTATCTCTATCTATCTATCTCTCTCATAACATATGAGTACATATTCGGATCAAACATGTAATAAACATACTGCTTTGCGGAATGAAACTACCATTATGGGGAATGGTGCTTCGCTAACTTTGAGATTGAAAGCATACCATGATTCATCATCATCATTATCCTCATCATCTATATAAACTTCCAAATAATCTCCATATAAACCCACGGCTACCCCCTGAGAGGATACAACTCATCCATATAAATAAAAAGAAAAAACAACAACTAGGAAACATACTCACATTGAGAGACACAAACATTCATTTCTGTGTTAGGGAATATTCCCTCAACTACGACTTTTTTTTTTTATTTAACAGATCCTGGTTTCCAGAAACAACTCTGTTTTCGCAATGCAACCATTTTATATCAACAGGGATTCGAAACTTCTACATGTATGGAAAGATAATTACCAAAAGTTTGGCGTGAAAGTTAGAAAATGTATCGCAAAATTAAATTAATCTTGTGAGTATATTACTGATGTTAAAAAAAAAAATAATAATAAAACTTACCTTTAAACAGAACGTCTGGCGCACACGATAAATGAAGTTAAAATGATTGTGTAGAGAGTAGGTTCTGCCACTGTGAAAAGCTTCGTTAAGTATTTGTCGTAAAACTTAAAACAAAAAGTACTATACCTATAATTATACAGGGGGCAATAATAGCATTTCCGAAATATATGCCACTGCATAATTTGTTCTATTATATGCACAACATTTTCCATCTTATACATAAAACTGAACATTTTTTATGTTTCATTTTCTGTCTGGATGTTAGTCTAGTCGCGAACTAGCAACTTTCTATGCGTGATTTTTTTTTTTCTAATTGAGAAAATGAAAAACATACTTCCATATGACGGCGCGCGCACTGGCAATTTTAAAATCAACGGGGAAAAAAAAAAAAAAAAAAACTGAATCATGTTCTATTTCGAATGTGATTAAACTGTCACTTTCAGAAATTGAACACATGTGTTTTCAAACCTCTCCGCACGCACTAACTAGTAACTAAATTCAGTGGCTGCTTCAGTAGCGGGTTTTGCAACAAAAGTATGTCATCGTTCATTGTTGTATTATTTATATTTGAAGTAATAAAGAAATTTACATTTTGTGTTCAAACATATAATTATGGAAGTAGTGTATTAAGTTCAAGACATGTTGTGTTGAATCATTTTAAATTTCTCTCAATATTATTTCGTGAAGTAAATATTTAATTTGTCTTAAGTCAGCAATATGAATATCCTAGTGCAAGGGTTTTTAAATGACGGACTCCAGTCCGGATCCGGAACCTTTTATCCCACATCTCGACAGCTGTCTTATCTCAGGCGTCAGACCAGCGTCTCCAAGCTTCTGAGTTCGAATCCCCGGTAGGCATGGATGTTTGTGGATTTTAAAGACTTCACATCTAGTGGAATCGACCCAGGCGAGGTCAAAGGTCGAAAGAGTTTACAATTTTTTTTCTTATTTTTTTTTAAAGAAAATCAGAGTGTACAACATGCAACTATTTATTTGAAATCCATTTCGATGCTTAGCAACTAAAATCTCCTATTGCGCGCAGCCTAAAATTTTAGTGATTTTTTTAATAAAGTTATTTTTTTATCTCTCATTATCTACACGCGTGCATTGATTTATGCAAAATTTTCCATGCATGTGAATTAAGTACTGGGGCAGATCATAGAGGTATCCCATGCCGCCCCGTTCTCAGTGTTACCAACTTTAAAAAATAAAACATTTTTTTTTTAAATTGCTTCCACATTGTTGGATATATTCGCACTAAATTTAGCATAAACATTATTCGACATAGTAGGAAAAAAGTGTGGGTGTCCCCGATCCCAAGTACCCTAGTTGTAAGTGTTGTTTGCTTGTTTGTTCCATTAAATAAACTAAATTTATTCCAAACTCATTTATTTATTACCCACTCGTTTGTGCCAAGTATACTAGTACATAAAATGTTCCAAATAAGCAAGATTTTAACCACAACGAAGTAGTCCAGAATTGTGAACTGATTGACAAGCAATAATATTCCATTTTCTAGTATTAATATAACTATTAAAATATGAAGCTTGGCTTTTATATAGTTACAAGGAAACATCTCAGTAAGGAATGTGTAGCGAGGTGGCGATATAGATAGCGTGTCAGACTCCAAAATACTGAGACTAGAGTTCTATTTCTGATTATGGTTGTTATATAGGCCTATCATGGGTGGATTTATGGGGGGCATTGCTCCCCAGTCATTTCAGAATGACTTTAAATGTTTCATTCTAAACGATAGCTTTTAAAGTAATTCCTCCCCCCTCCCCACAAGGTTCTCTCTCCTAAATCCGCCGATGAGACCTATATTTTTTTAAAGCTAGCAATGTAATTCGTTTAAATAAACTTTTATAGAGAAAATCAAGTTTTGTTAGGGCCATATTCTAACATTTTTTTTTTCGGCAATCACAAACGTTATTTTCTGCGTATTATCACAGACGATCTTGCTTCACACTCGCTACGCTCTCTGTATACGCTGCATAGGACTTGAATCAACCAACACTATCGCCAGCCATAACATACTTGCTCTGGAACATCAATTTCCCCGCAGAAGGACTAAGATTAGTCTACATAGGACTCTCTTCACACGTTGTTATGATGCCAAATGTATATATTTTGAACCAAAAATGCCTTATTGGTCCCTGTATTATCTTGTTCCCTTATCTTCTACATTATTTGTCGATGTAGATTGTAGAATGATAACAGTCTAAGAAAGTAAAATGAATATGTCTTACTCACCGCATTGAAGTCATTTGTACAGTTTGTTTCTGATTACATACCTGTAAAAATAAAAGAGAAACAATGATTTTATATGCGTGTTAAGGAATACTATTTGAGTTATGAATCTGTTATGACTAGTTACCTTATTTTCTTAAATCATATTTCTATATTGTAAAAAAATAATAATACACTCTTCTTTTCCTCTACTCAAACTCTTTTAAATGTTCATTTTCTTTTGGGTGATACCATAGGTGTACATTTGGAGCCCACTTCAACCTCGACCTCCACCTCGCGATGGAAGTTCCACCTCGATCTTACTCAACCTCGACATCTCGATGAAACTTCAACTTCGACCTCACTCAACCTCAACCTTGCGATCGAACCTGAACCTCGCCTCACTCAACCTCGATCTCGCGATGGAATTTCCACCTCGACCTCACTCAGCTTCGACCTCTCGATGGAACTTCAACTTCGACCTCACTCAACCTCAACCTCGCGATCAAACCTGAACCTCGCCTCACTCGATCTCGCGATTGAACTTCAACATCGACCTCGCGATCGAACTTTAACCTCGACCTCGCCATCGGACTTCAACCAACGTCACGTTTTAATATCGAGGTCAAAAGGAAAAGCGCAAAGACGGGATGAATGGAGAGGACTTAGCTTACCCTGAAGGATCTGCCGTTTTCGGAAGAACACTGACAATGATTGATTCAATTCTTATTAACGTCCTAAACGAGCTGATGAGCTTCTAAGGACGCTTTTTGTTAAAGTGGGCTCTGAACCACTTCTTCCATGACCCTGGGTGGGAATTGAACCCGTGACTACGCGCTAACCTATTTCCGTGCCTAATTTCTTCAATATATAACGTGAAAAGTGACCGGGTTTAGGTGTGTTCTAAATTCATTGTTCAAAGCAATAGGCCATCACTATTTAACATCACTTAACCATACGTCAAAACAGCAAATCAAAAACTGTGAGGAACATGGACTGAAGGTGAAAATAGGGAAAACGAGGAGGAATGCTGACTACAACAAATAAAAATAGCAGCAAAATATCAAAATTGAAAGTAGAACAGGAATCTGCGAAAATACATGAAGTGTGGAAAATAAATTAAAGGTTATGGCAAAAAAGGCATTAACTGTCGGACGATGAAGATAGAATTAAGGAGAACATTGATTAAATGTATTGTATGAAGCATTACATTTTATCATAAAGCCGAAAAGTAAACGAAAAGAAACAGAAAAGACATTGGAAGCGTTTGAAATGTGGATACAGAGAAGAATAGGAAACCAGCTGGACATGGAATATGCGTCATTTGGAAGTGTTGAAGAGAATAGGCGGGAGAAGAACAAGAGAAGGAAAAAAAATAGTAAAATAAACTAGTTAGGACATTGTTGGCATAGGGATTGTATACTCAAGGATACAATTGAGAGCAATGTTGAAGGAAAAAGGGGAAGAAGAAGAAAAATAAATTGCAACTTCTTGATACTGTTATGGAAGATAAGTCGTCCACTAAGACAAAGTGAATGAATGGAAATGACTTTACGTGCCTTGACCCCGATTGTACCGTACGCTTGATTCAAACGTGATGGAAGCTTGCCATGTCAAGTGTATAAGTTTGCTTCAAGCCTGCCATGACACTAGCGGCCAAATATATCGACACAACTGTCTACGTCAAGCTTAAATCAAACTTGTAATATCAAGTGAATTTAGTATAACCCATTTCAAACTTGCTTCAAGCTTATCATAAGCTTGCATGCTATGTGGGGAAGAACCTGCCTCCTTCGACAGAACATTAGATACCAGACTGGCCGCACCGACCGACCGTTGCGAATTGGATTCGCATTCGGGAGGTCCTGAGTTGGATTCCAACAGTGGACCATCCTGATTGAGGTTTTCCCAGGTTTTTTTTCCCTTAGTGACATCAGGCAAATGGTGCCTTATACCCTGGCCAATGGTTTCCCCCATTCTTTTCTCTACCGTATCCCGACCCGATCTTTTGATGCCTAAAGACCATAAATTCAAGGATGGCTCGCTTTCTGTGCGCGCGTTTACGGGTTTAATTCCTGCTGGGGTCCATTTTACCAAAAACTGTAGCTCCCGTCCTTACAAGCTCACCAGCTCCTTTAAGGACGTTAATAAGTCAATTCATTCGACACCACACTAGTGTTGATGGAAGAGTGTACTAAAAGAGATGCTCGGTTCCTAGCAATACAGAATATAGGGTAAGTATCGGTCCTATACTGGGCCACTAACAGCCAATATCGATCAAGCTTGGCTCAGAATTGGACCGATATTGGTCAAGAATTGGATCGATATTAGCCCAGAATTGGACCGATATTGGCTCAGTCTATCAGACCGATATTGGCCCGATATCCTGTACTGCTAGAGGTGAACACCCTGTATATTGAAAATGTGTATCAAGATAGAATGTGTCTTTACATGACATGGAAGTCTTCACAAGCTCAGCTGTATTCAACAACGACAGCTATTTTTCACATATCAGGTTGAGAGAACGTGGGAATCTCGCTGATAAAATCAACCATAATTCCTGCATCTTCTCCCTCCTCTTTCTCTCTCTCTCTTTGTGAATGTGTATTTGTGTGTATGTGTGTGCGCATGAGTGCGTAGCCTTTCCACCTTCTATATAAAGAACATTTGAGACATGATTGTTTCTTAATGCTCCAGTGACAATGATCTAGAGTGGAAGAAAGAACATGCAGAATGACAAGGAGGGAGTGAACGGGTTCCTCATCATCCTACGGGAGATACAAGATATCTACATTAACTGGCGTTACTTTCAATCTAGAGGCTCCTTACTTCACTTTCTGGAGTTAAGAAAATGCCTTCTTTTCGAGTCGTGTAGGTGGTATCCACCCCTGCGTCCCTCCCGATGCTGTGCTAATGCTAACTGATAATAACGTTAAGCTTTGTTGTTTTCATTTATTTTTTAATCTTGAAGGAACGGATAACTTAAGACCAACTTCAAAGGCTTCTATTTAAAATAGAAACGAATTTTCGCTCCAGATAGATGGAGCTATCTCGTTTATCATTTTAAAATTCAGCAGGTTTATCCCTGACTAAATGCATAATTGAACTAGACCTATAAGTGAAAGCACAATGTACTGAATAATTGACCTAATTCTGTCTCAAAAACGTTGGGAATATTCACCTAAACTTAGAACTCAATACTGTAGACTGTACTGTACTTCTGACAAATGTAATATCTCTCTCTCTCTCTCTCTCTCTCTCTCTCTCTCTCATGTAAACTAGTGCAGATCAACTTGAATTATTGGAATCAGTAATTGGATTATATAGTGAGAATTGCACGTTACAAACGTCTATCCATGTCCCAAGACACGTGAACTAAATGGGTGCATTAGTTTAATTCATTGTGTGTATGTTACAAGCATTGCAAGTAATGAGGTTAAAACAAAAGTGATAATAATGGGTGTTCTGTTTGAAGGCAGTTCCTCAGCGGAATGTCCCTGGGCAAGGTGAACCGATGATGATTTGCCATTGTCTTCCACCAGATGAAAATGACATTCTAACGATGGGCTCCGTCCCACGTTAGTTACCTTGAATCCGTAGGGTGCCTATGTATAATGAACTTCCTGATTAGAAAAATCAGCATTTTGCAAGATGACATTACAGTAATAACATTATACTTGAAGTTGCCTTAGTTATAATGTTGGAGTACTATGCGTCATCATGATTCACCATGTCACGTATGTCTCATCCACTCTAGACTACATCGGCATCGAGTTCGGAATATCAGAACGGAAAATGTAAAGATAACCTAACCTCCACAAACTCATGGTCACTAATTTAAGATAATCTACGAAAAATGCAAGGAAGGAATTATTAATAATAAATATGAACATATAAAAATGTATTTTGAAAGAAAAAAAATCTTGCCCCCCACCAGGATTCGAACGCGGGTTTTTTATTCAGTAAGCCAACATCTTACCACTGCACCACGCTACGACTTTGTAAATCGTGTTTTGTCCGTTGCATTTACCGTGCACGTGTTACGTACCAAGCCAGTAGTGATACGTCCAAGATGGCGGCCTCCATTATCTTCCGAACTAGACAGCCTCCTCTCTAGACTAGAGTAAGAAGTGCATTCATAGCAATAATTTGTAAGAGCACGATGTTTGCAGGACGACATATCCTGGTTTTCAGAAGTCTGTGTACACACGCTTGTAAACGCAGCGTGTCAATTTTTATTTAGTTCTGAATCGTCTCGCTAGGGTAGCCTTCTTCTCAGTCAAATACACGAACTTTACTTCAGGAGGACTCGTTTAGACTTACTAATAGCTTTAATGTAAAATGAATACACTCGTTCTATCTGAAACGTAAGTAAATTCATAGATAACGAATGTTTTGTGACTTATTAGAAGAATAGCAGACGAAGAAGAAATAGTTCGTCTTCACTTTCTACAACTTTGTAACCTGTTATATCTAAACATTCAAAGGTAAGTTTGAATTTTATTTCTGGCCTTTAGGCATCTAAGGCTCAGACCGGGATAGGGCAGGGGAAAGGATATGGGAAAGTGTCAGTCAGATCCTATGTTGAAGGTCCCAACCCAGCATTTACGTGGTGTGACTGAGGAAAAAATCTAAAAAAAAACCTCAGTTAGGATAGTCGGCAGCTGGGATCGAACCCACCACCTACCAAATGCTACGCCAACACTCTACCACTCAGCTACGGCGGCTCTGTTTCAAAGGTAAGTGCAATGAGCATTGTTCTTACTGTGTGTCATGTAAAGTAGGGTGAGAAATCAAGCCTTTAGAGTAAGGATAGGGCAGTGTGAAAAGAATGGAAACTATTTTCTCCCCCCTTTTTCTTTGCTGAAAACCGCGACATTTATGCGTCCCGAGAATTATCTTCGGGACGCACATCTCAATTCCGGTACTGTCCCAGATTTCCTGGACGAGATATGGGAAGCAGTAGAAAAAGTGAAAAGATCCACGGGAATTATTTGTGCTCAGTCTTTAAGAGAGTTCCTCCGCGTACGTTACACAGTATAATGTTACATCTTTCCGGCCATCAGTCCTCATTTCCCCATTATTTAAGGAAGAAGCCAACGCATTCAGGAGCCTACAACAGCATTGTTTCTCAGTGTAGTATTAATTTGTCATCCAACACATTCAGTTAAGTATAGGGTGTTGCAAAATAAATCTAACTTTGTTTCGACAAACTAAGAAAAAGATTTTCTCGTTCATGTGGAATATCATTATAATAATTTCTTTAATAATGGTGTCATGGGAAAAGCAGACACAGAACTTACTTACTTACTTACTCTATGGCTTACAGAAGTCGCAATTTCATCGCCGCAGTAAAAAAAAACGATGGTCATAGGATTCTATCCTGGGCAACATCAAGCCAGTTTTCATCACAAACACCTACTTTTTGAAGTAGTATCCTCCTAACGTCGTCCCGGTCTTCCCAACGGTCTCTTTCCATCCGGCTTTCCAACCACAGTAAATTATTATTTTAGCTTTCAATACATGTACAAATGACCAAGTAGCTTTGGCTCAGTTCATAAACCATTGACTTTCCGTTCAGAAGGTCGTGGGTTCAAATCTCGGACCCGGCGCTCCTGACTGACCGTTTTCCAGGATTTCTCCTGAGTCATGCTAAGCTGATGCCTAGATGATTTCTTCAAACACGACTTTCGTTGATCCGAGCGGCAGTAGCTCAGTGATAGAGCGTTGGCGTAGCCTTCGGGAGGTCGTGGGTTTGATCACAGCGGCCGACCATACTGACGTTTTTCAAGGTTATCGTCAGTCACACTTAGCAAATGCCGGGTCAACTTCATGGTACCTTCAACTTAGGCCATGACCGACACTTTCCCGTATGCTTTCCCCTTCCCTATCCTGGCTTGAGCCTTACATGCCTAAGGGAAATGTTATGCACCATTTACATTTCACTTTTAGAAAATATAATTAAACCTTAGTATATATAAAAGAAATATTTTCAGAAACCTTACACTTTGGCGATTTGAAAAATAATAGCCAAAAGCGGCCCCCTTGTAAAAATAATCGAAATAACACTAAACAA
>JAGDQP010024866.1:13306-27474 GCA_022664845.1 Lepisma saccharinum
GAATCTTATTTCCATTTTGGTAAACCAACAATGTCAACATATAAAATATTTAAATTATTCAAAGATTCATTAAATATCTTCAGACCGCACATCCACAACAATCCTGCGGTTAGAACTACCTATATCATTCTAAAAATATCCCTTTCGGTAGGCCTACAGGCTGAGGTAAATCTCGAAGTTTGTTTTTATTTTCAAAAATTCAAATCTCGCGCCGCTAGCGTGTTAATATATAAATATACTTTCAAATCCTACCGATCTCAATAGGTATATTTTTCTTCGAAATCTACCTAAAAGACACTCGTAAGACCATCACCTCATAGCACATATTTTTACAATGTGCTCTTGTTGTTCGCTAATAAAAATGTGTAACCCTGAGACGAATACTTTAACATGCTGCTCTGCTGCAGCGTAGAAAATGGGTTCCTTATGTACTGAAAGGCTTACTATAGTGTGACTGATAATCCTAGAAATTATTAATATGTCGGAAAAGAAGTCACTATAGTATTAATCTTGTAATATCAACGAAGATTTTTAAAATTAAATGTCAGAATTAGTTTTATAGATGACATAATCCTAGGCTATCCAACGTTTGCTGTTGACTGGCCATATTTATATCAATATTTGTATAAGGATACGCGGGACATGGTCTTCCATTTGCTTCTCGGGTAGTGTTTAATACATTTTGCTTACAATGCGTTTATTGAGCTAGTAATTACATTTTATTCATGTATTGTTACTATCAAAATATTTTGGTATATTTTCACCTTAAGAATTTAAAGTTTCTTGGATGTTTTTTGAGTGTACAGTGACACTTATTCTTTTAATATCATAAAATAGATCTCATTATCACATATTATCGAGGGGTTCGTGTACAAAGGAGATGAGTCCATACTCGGCCAGAAAATGAGACTGCTACTGGTTGTAACATTATGCTTAAAACAACATGAAATAGCATTATGAAGAAAAAGCTAACATCTCAGTAGTAAAATACCCCACTCCAATTTTGGTGGATGTGATTATTAAGGTTTTAATCCCTTACTCCTAAGTTACATACGAGTATTGCTCTGCCCCTGGTGTTAAAAAAAAACTTTTTAGACATACTTTTCTTAAACAATTTGTACTTAAAAAATTAAAAAATAATAATGTTGTTTATGCATGACTAAAAGAAAAGCATGGGGCGCGCTGTCATATACAGTCACTTTATAAATTATTCAATCAGCGCATCTCATGCTTCTCTTTTTAGTCATGCATAAACATTTTTTTTTTTACTATTTTAGTACGAATTGTTTAAGAAAAGTGTCTTTAAAGAGTTTTTTTTTTTCGAGTTATTTCGGTGTTCGGATACTTCTTCTCAAGCTAATGTTTTGTGTCTCAAATTCTAAAGTGTTCTGCCACCAGTCAAACGCCATTTTGTTGCAGTTAGTATTTATTTTAGGATAAAGAAGTTTATATTTAAAAAAAATTAAAATATGCTTTTAAAATATATATAAAAGTAACAATGGAATATTGTATTGTCACCCGACTTACGTCGTTGTGCAAAATTTCATCATTGTATGACGTCGGGAAATAAATTATTGTTGCAAGGTTTGATGACACCACGAAACCATGTGAACTATAAAAAAGATAACACAGAACAATGTAATTAAAGTATTGACTGTTGTGCAGTCTTCTAAATCTCCTTCACGTTGCAAGACATGCTGGACTTTCTTATGAAAACTGACACCTATATATTGACAGTATGAAGGACGCCGACATCAACTCCGAGGATCAATTTCTTTTGAAGGCCGTGTACTTCGAAATGCATGAGGCTTTCAGTTTCATTCTTCATATACACACAACCATACCCTCGTGTACCGCATTGGAATTACAGCATGTGTAGAGAAAATTTTAATATACAGGGCGTGGCAGAATTCGATCGTTAAACTTCGTAGACGATACAGGGTTTCCAACTCGGAGCCCCAAATCATCACCTTAGAAGGGTAAATAGAAATGAATATTTCTCCCATAAATCATAATGATGAATTAAAGTAAAATTAAATTTGTAATCTGGGAGGTAATTTGTATCGCTAAGATAAATATTAAAAAGGTAAAGTGTAATTTTAACAGATTGACAGTGTAGCCAATCTGGTAGAAAGTTCTATCGTTTTTTTCTCAAATGGCATTACGTCCGTTTTAATATTCCCCCTAGTGATGATAAACACAATTTGTGAACCACAAAATACATTGTTGCAAACTATGAAAAATATGCAAATCTGAACGTTGAAAATGTTCCTTTTGTCCATTTTCTTTCCTATATTATTCATTGAGTGTTTACAATCACAACAATAAACTAACGTAGTAACATTAGAAAAGAGTTGCAGAGCCAATCTCTGAAAATCCCGAATAATGGTTTCTGTGACGATTACTTTGATAACAATAACGGAAATGAAATTCGATTGAAAGATTTTTCATGTTTTCTATTGTTGTCTTCAAAATACTGGTAGGTAATTTCCTTTTATCTTGCGCAACAATGAGGAGGAAAGTCAGAGAAGGATTCAAATGTCACTACCTTGCCTTGGTCTGGAAGATATTTTTTGCAGTTTGTGGCGTTCTGCAATAGTCATTTGTGTACATTATTTATATACACAGAATGAACTTACAATTTCTGCATACCTGATTCAACAAGACAAACCATTTTTCTGAAGGAACCCAAGTAATACTAAAAGGACTATATCCTCTCCTATTTTTGTCACTACACTGGGCCAAAGGTAAAAAACTGTAAATCCCTCAAAGAGACAATTTTGGTCATGTTATGGCAACACTGTCTTCTTCCTTTCCGTCTTCCTTTGTTCAGCTACTGTACTGAAACTTCACGCACAAAATGATAGATTTTATTTATTTTTAATTAATTCACTCTGAGAGACCAGAAACAATTATAGATCAGGAGATAACTAACCATTGTTGCCTTCACATTGCGACAGTTTTGGGGAAATCTCAGACCCTATCTCGATGAAATGTCGGTGTTTTACACCTCGGTATCACTTTTATTTTCCTCTGCTTAAACCAATCAAGTGACTCTAGTTGTGACTACGTTAAGAGTTACGAAACTACCAAGAACTTAGGGCCATTCTACACGAGCGGAAAAAAAATGTCGCGATTTAACCGCGAGCAACCGCCTCCATTTCTCTGTGTCTACACGTAACGGCCGAAACGACGCGGTTAAACAGCGAGAAAAGCGTTTAGCCCTGCCTACCGGTAAAGCCTCGTGTAGAATTATTCATATTTCTCCCGCTCGCGGTTTTAACGGGTTACATGCGTAGAACCAACACGGCGATGGACCAACAGTAATTACCGGCGTACGACCAACACGGTAAAACACAAATCTTGATAATAATGAAATAATTATGTAATAATACTTTTTGTAAAAAAAAAAAAAAACCTCTAGCGTGGATTGGCTCCGCGTAAGGCCAACACGGCGTTGAATCAACACGGCGCTGAAACAACATGGTGTTGGACAAACACGTCGTTGGACCAACAATAAAACTGACAATGCCCTAGATATATAAAAACCTAAACACATAATAAAAAATATCATTTTAAATTATTTTTTGGCACCTGCGTAGAACCAACACTTCGCAGAACCGGCGTTTGACCAACACATGTTTTTGCCCTGGGGTGTTGGTCGAACACCAGTTCTTGCTGCTTGATAGGCTGTTGGTCCAACGCCGCATCCCCGGTTTAACTTTTAACGCGTTCCGACGCGTTGAAACTGCCTGCATTTGTTTTATCGCTTCCAAACCGCGCGGCAAAAACGTTCGTGTGGACAATAAAAGCATGGGTATTGTTACAAGCCGCTGTTGCTGTCGGTAAAACCGTCACATTTTCTCCGCTCGTGTAGAAGGGCCCTTAAACTTTAAAAAATCTTGAGCTCTACCTGAGTCATCGTTTCAGTAGGATCATTACAAAACCTGAAACTTCCTAGCTTGATTGTTAGTATCCTAGCGGCAAAACTTTCAAATTTCGATTTCAGACTTTGGTGTAGTAAAATTCAATTTCCCATACTTCCATCTTTTAAGAGGACTCCTCGCTTCAACCCTCTTATTTTTAACATTTTTCAAAATATTTCGGAAACTAAGAGTATTATCAAAAATGTAAATCCATAGCGCACTAGAACTTACGAATTACTATGGAATGCAATGGTCAGCGATCTCGAGATCGTGTGCATTGACGAGTGATAGATTTTCAAAGATTCTGACGTCATAATTTAATTGAAGTCTGAGCACTCATCACTCGACAAGATTTCGAGATCGCTGTCCATTGAATTTCATAGTAATTTGTAAGTTCTATTGCGCTATGAATTTATATTTTTAATAGTACTCTTAGTTTATTTAAATATTTTTCAAAAATGTTAACAATGGGGGGACTGGAGTAAGGAGCCCTCTTAAGAGACAATATAAAGTGCAGTTGTATTTTAAATTCACTTAATTTAGTTTTTAAGATTCAATTTACATTTCTAGAGAATGACCCAATAATTTATATCAAATTAGCTGTCAACACGACGACGGTGACACATTTTGACATACGATATCTACCACATTGATATAAATGTACTCCCCGCAGCCCCCAAAACAAGTAATTGCAAGTAAAAACAACAAATTTTAAAGATTTTTATTCTTGTTTTTGCGACAGAAATTCACTTGCAAAGTTTGTCTTACATCTTATAGTGATTACCGTCGCTGACTGCTGGGTCATGAGGTCCCGGGTTCGATTCTCGGCTTTACCAAGGAATTTTTTCTAAGGCATGAGGGTCTGGAACGGTGCCCACCCAGCATCGTGATGCAATTAGAGAGCTGCTATGAACAAAAGACTGGCGATCACAGTTGAGAGCATCGGCTCTCCTCTCCCAGTCCCAAACACGTGTGGTCGGCGTGGGACCAATCCCCCCCCTCCGGGAGAGGTCTCATCCAGTAGTGGACTGAATATAGCTGTGAATCTGTACGTGAGAACTGAAGACTACATTTTGCCCGCATTCACACAAACAATTGTTTTGTAATCGAAATTGTGTGTCAAAATGATAAGCGTGTACTTGTCAGTCCACATACGTACAAGATTACATAACCTATACTGTACAATTTACAGTGCAAAGAGCCCCATCATGAAATTTAATTCATTTATATATTTTTCCAATCTACCAAAAGAAAAACAATAAATAGGACTGTTGCCACTAGTTTTTTTTTTTTACAAATAACATTGTGCATGGTAGCTAAATGTTGGCACGAACACAGAAAAATTAATACCCGGCGTGATCGGGACTCAAACCCGGCAACAAATAGGATTCTTCATAAATAATCAAAACCACCCGGAAATAGTAAACAAAAGTTGTTCCCTATTTGGATTAAAGGGAGTCAAACGGATCCGGACCCGGTTTCGGATACCCAGATTTTGTTCGGAACTTATATAGTTTCGGATAATTCAGAATTTAGAATCCGGAGTCTGTTTTCGGATACGAATGCGGATCTTTGTTTTAGGTAATCAGATCTCGAATCGCAGTTCGGTTCCGGATATCAACAAGATCTCGAATCTGGAGTCTCGTTTAGAATACCCGGAGTTCGAGTACGGCAAGTCATCATCTCTAATTTGCATTACGGTCCGAGATGAGCCTTTCATTCGCTACTAGTCCCTAATCCGAGAGCTATATTGATTTAGAAACGACAGGTAAATATATATTTTTTTAAATATTTACAAATACTAAATTTGTGGGTTTCAATTATTTTTAGAGTATTATTTGGAGTACATTCAGATATCTAAAAGGCTTTCGACAAGAAAGTTACTATCAGTTCATTTCATTCTAAGAAGTATACCAATTCTTTGGGACGGGAATTGCGATAAATATGTTTTATTTAAAGCATGAAGTTCATGTTACATCAACATTTGAATATTTTATTTACTTATTTTAATTTTAAAAATGGAACATGGAAATGACGTCATTTCCTTCGCATAGTTTGATGAAATGTTTTGAGTGTTGTTCATGGGCTCTGT
Source organism: Lepisma saccharinum (assembly GCA_022664845.1). Classification (NCBI taxonomy): domain Eukaryota; kingdom Metazoa; phylum Arthropoda; class Insecta; order Zygentoma; family Lepismatidae; genus Lepisma; species Lepisma saccharinum. The sequence goes on from JAGDQP010024866.1 coordinate 19,325, forward strand.
TAATAAATACTACATAAACAAAGAACAGTGAACAATAGCGGAATAAAGTGATCAAAAGAGCTTGTAATTTGTTGTTTTCTAAACAACCATCGAGCAAGAAACAAGAGAGGTTACTTTTTTCCAGAGTCTGATTAATGTCAGGAAGTCTCTCTAAGACGGATGTCTTTCCTGTAGTCAATGTAAAAGCTCTTGACGTAGAAGAGATTGTCTCATGAGCTGTTTATCTAGAAAACTCGTCTAGAAACAGGGGGAGCAAGTCATTTGTACCAAGATTAAACAACTAATTATGTGGTAGGATAGGGAATCTCTGTTGTTTCAGCTGAGTTACGGTAGGAAGGTCTTGGGATCGATTCCAGCACCGATTGTCCTGACTGAATTTTTCCTTGTTTTTTCCCCCTCGGTTACACCAGTCTATCGATAATCAAGGAGTACCGGGTTCAATACCCGATGGAAACACAAGTGACACACTTTAAACTGTAGGTCCTGTCCTTAGAACATCATCCCATGGGTGTACTGACAATTCACCATCGGTTCACCTTGCCTATGAAACTTCCAGTCTTAGACCTGTCTCCTGGCAGAACATCCTTCATCATCACGATCAAACATTAAGATAAATACAACAAGAATACATGGTGTAACCTTTAGGGGGGTGGGGGCGAAAAGTTCTGAAGAATTTTAAATTTGCTCGTAGCCTATTCGTTCCTAGTCCAGTACGACTAGTACAAACCGTGTAACCGATAAATCGGTTGAAAAATGTACATATATAGCGAACAAATACCGTGAGAAAACACAGTTGTACTGGTAAGGTGCACCGTGCCATGGACATCGGACATAAAGATATAGAAATTAGTGAAAATCCGACTGCGTTATTCCGCGAGACCTGTCCCTGTGGAAGGTGTCACCTCACAATTTGTCGTGAGCACCCCCCAACAAACTTAAAAATATTTTCGGTCAAAAGTTGATAGAAACCGTGCAAAACTCCACTTACACCCTCCCAATTTTGACTTCACATTTCCCAAACTGAAAATCCTGGCGGAATCCCTAATCCGACTGCGACATGTGTTACCTTACCGAAGTGCATAGGCCTATAGTATAGGCTATAGGATCACTAGGCTGAAAACGACATCGTATATCGAGGTCGTTGGGTTCAAATCTGAAATAAGTTTCTCAGTGTTCAGGCTGAATTACCGACGAACAAAACAAGCGGACGGACCGGTACGTCGCCAGCGCAAACTGGAGGGGGGGCACGTACTTCCTATTTTTTAAACACATTAATGTTTTGTATGTGGAATCGAAGAAAAGTATAGAGGGGTACCGGGCCCCTCCTAGCTCCTCCCTGGCTACGAGCCTGTATACGGATCAAATAAAATCAAACGACCCCCCTTCCCCAAAAAAAATGACAAGCGAAAAATTTAACTTTGCTTTTCTCGTTCAGGAAGTTTAGTTACATTCATCCAGGAACGAATATAGGATTTTCATGACGGGGGTGGGAATGGGGCCACAGGTCCGAAGAATAGATTAGGGGTGTTTTCGAAGTGTTCCTGCTTAATGATTTTTTTTTAAGTATAAATTTTACCATATTTCCCTGCTTATGGCTAAGTTTTATCATGGAATAAGTATCCAGTATCAACTTACATTTTTTCAGAAATAAATTGAAGCTTTCTCTGAGGTAAATGGTTGAAATAATGCTATACTTTCTCCTTGAGGGGGCGCGCCACCGGCGCCCGCTCTCTGTATCCGTCACTGCATTCATCCATAAATTCATAACTTTAAATGTAGACTTAGCAAACCAGGTTACATAATCAGAGTTTTTTTTTCGTTTTCGTAGTATTGTTTAGAAATAAATAACTATATGTACTGTGTATGAGACAAAGGTGTGTGTGAGTGTTCTTTCTAACACAAAGAAGTATTTCCACACACACACTCATACATACGTACAGAGAAACCGTGCAAGGCCGAGGCAGTTCTTCACACGTGTTTGTACGTGTGGTTGAACAGAACAACAACAAAAAAAGCATGAGTTACTCTGCAAGATTGACGTAAGCAACGAAACAGAACGTTTCAACGATGATCAGAAAATTTTTCTAAAAAGAAAAATACAGAACGAACTGTCTACCATGATTTTGTATACCGAAGTCATTTTCTTGAAGTGTTAAAGTGCAGTGTTCTATGCGACATTTAGCTCGAAGCCAATAAAACATGTTAAGAAATTTTGCTTGTGAAATAAGATTTCCTGTTAAAAAAAATAAAATAAACCCAGTGAGTATGTATTCTTAAAGAAAACAAAAAACAAAAGAAATTGTTTTTATTATTACTATTACTTGTGTGGTTTAGAATGCACATAGTCGTAATCTGGGAATGTAGGTTATACACACCAGCCCTTTTGCAGAACAAGCCCTCAAGGCAATGCTTTCGGGCAATAACATATCATTTAACGACCTCAAGAGGTGACTAATTAGCTTGGATTTTAACCCAATCCACTATGTTCTTGTATTTATCCAAGTGCAACTAACGTATTGTGATTTTAATAAGTTATAATGTTAACAGATGGCGCGAAGAACGTAATGTTATTATTTCGTGCAAAATTGCAGTTACATAGTCTTGTCATCAAAATATTTTGATTTCTAACTTCTTATATGGTTAGGTTATTTGTTGTTTTATCCTAAAATTAGATAACAGTGGTAATTAATGAACAAATGGATAAGATATCTAAATGGATGTTGTCTGTTTTGACACAATGACCCTACTAGAGGAGTCTAAAACGATTACAAAGATCAACTCAATTATCAAATCACCAACTGAAGAGTTTCTTCAGAGACATCTTAATATAATACAATCAGTGGACGGGCACATCTTCATCGGAAACGAGGAATATGTGAAGAAACTAAAGACAAATGGAAAATAAAATACATCCAAACTAACCACTAATGACAATGGCCAATAAAAACAATCATTTGAATCTCAATAAATTAAGTATTTGTTTCATAAACATTAACGGAATTAAAGAGAAATTACAGGAAATAATTCAGCTGGCATCAGACGAAAAAAAATATATATATTTTCATAACTAACGAAACCAAATTAACTCAAAATATCAAAATCACAACTCTCCAGGTTATAACATCTACAGAAATGACCGCTCAGACGCTTCTGGCGGTGTGGCAATACTTATCAATAATCAAATTCCTGCTTATGAAATTTTTCTACCATCTGCATTCGAGTTTAAACAAACCACTCCTTTACTAATTTCTATTCAGCAAAAGACAGATCCACTGTATATAGCAACACTATATTCGAGTCCAAGTACGGACATTTCTAATAGTCTACAGCTAATATCGTATTTAGAAAAATGTAAGAACCTTATACTAACAGCTGGCATAAATTGAATACATTCACTGATGGGGGACACGAAAACAAGACACAAATGGCGGGAAACTTTTCTGATTTTTACTTCAATCTCCTCTCATAAATAAATATAAATGTGGGACCTACGAGATTTCAAAATAACATAGAAACGACTCCGTATAAAATCCTCTTATCACCTGTAATGACAAATATTTTGATGTCGAAGAAAGTTGAGAAAAGCTTACCCTCGGATCATGGAGAGGCATATCTACAATTTTATACTCAGACAAAAAACAAGTACATTGGATACAGCTAGTACAACAACTATAACAAAACAAACTGGCAGGAATTTCAACAAACAATAAAACAAGAATTAACAAAAACCCATCTCAAATACAGATGAAATTGAATCCGTTAACAACACCATCACCAAAATTTTACAGGATGCAGTGACATATATAGTTCCAAAACAAAAAAAAAAAAAAAATCATTTCACACAGAGAAAGACTTCCAGAAGAAATCATAGCAAAGATTAGACAAAAAAGATATCTATTAAGACTATTCCATAGGACTTCAAATGAATTTCTGAAAAACCAAATAAAATAATCTTCAAAAAGAAATGAAATACTTTATAGCTCAGTTCAGAGATCAGAAAAAAAGAAACATTCATTACAAATCTTACGGAAAGTTACCGAGATAATCCTAAAAAGTTTTGGAAGATGTTGTCGAGACAGAAAGGAAAAGGCTCTGGGCACTCACTTCCAGTTCACTTGATGGCAAGCTAGTTTCTAGCAACAAGGTCTTTATAGACATAATTTATGTAAAGTTTCAAGCACAAAATGGAAATAGATCCACCACATTACAATAAGTAATTTCAAAAAGAAAAATCACGAAAACTGCTTCAAGAATTAGATCCATCATAGACCATTTTCATGACCTGACAGATCTCGACAGACAGGACAATCACATATGAAATGTAGATATACTGCTCAAAGATGTAACAAAGGATGAGATAATTAAAATAATCAAAAAGAAAAAGAACACGTCACCAGATCCCGATGGAATCCCTTATATTGCACTTCAGCGAAGCCCACCTGAACTCCATAACATTTTAACTTCATTATACAATTCATCTCTTAAATTAGGATATATTCCACTTTCTTGGGGGAAAAAAAGCTTTCACAATTTACATACCAAAAAATGGGAAAACTCGATTTCAAACTGCAAACTATAGACCTATCACATTAACCAATACCATAGCAAAAATTTGTGAAACTGTTCTCTCAAAAAGATTAAATAATTACCTGGAAGAGGCAAATTTAATTACTAAATATCAAGCGGGATTCCGGACAAATGTCTCAACAATAGATCAACTTATGAGAATTGTGACCGACACTCAGGTAGCCATAAATAAAGGATGGAGATCGGCAGCTGTTTTTATGGACCTAACGTCGGCCTTCGACACTGTTTGGCACGACGGTCTTATTTACAAATTACATTCGCTCAATCTTCCAACTTCCACCACCAGATGGCTCTCACAATTTCTAACTAATAGAACAACCAAGATCAGATCAGGTGAGGAATTTTCAGACAACATTGCAATATGCAGAGGGGTTCCACAAGGGGCGGCTCAAGGGGCCCAATTTTATATTCTATCTACGTTAATGATACACCAACCTCTTCAAACAATAATAGAAATTTAGGTTTGTTCACAGATGATACTGCCTATCATCAAAATTTACAAAAACCGGCCATGATTTTCTTGAAGTGGTGCAGGGACTGGAAGTTGGAACTCAATGCCAATAAGACACAGTTTATAATATTCTACCCTTCTGGAAAAGGCACAAGAAGAGACAAAAGGAAATCAATCTGCATTAACAAAGCAAAAATTAAACCAAATTCAACAGCTAAATATTTAGGAGTCACATTGGATTAAAGATTAAATTTCAAATCACACATTTTAGACAGAAGAAAGAAAGGACTGCAAGTATTTTTGGCTTTGAAATCTATCTTATTATCAAATACTCCATTTAGAATCAAAACAAGAATTTATCTACAATTTTAAGACCAATCCTGACATATGGACACGAACTGTTCAATTCAAGTATAAATGTGGAACATTTCGAAAGATCTGAGAGATACTGGTTGAGAGTTTCAAAAAGACAGTGGAAATCTGAAAAAGAAGAACTGTATAGAGATATATCCTTCCCACCAATATTGGACTACCTGGAATTATGTAAAGAAAGGTATAAAAACTCAATCAAAAACAAAAAAAATTGCCAGTATCAATTTTCCTAAACAACTAAATGTGACAATTCTACGCCATCAAATCACTTTACAAGATATATATATATATATTACACAACTAATTAAAAATATACAGTGAACGAAATATCAACTCACTAATCAACAAGCTAATAACACGAAAGCTACGAGCTGGAAACAAAAAAAAATCATCATTCATTTGGCATATGGAAATAACAATAAAAGCTTTACATCCCTTCTATATTCCCTACGGTACCTTAAATCACAATCTTCAAATTGACTTTGGACATTAACATAAATATTAGATTAAAACTCATTGTTTATTAATTTAATAGGATATCCTGTGCAATTGATTAATAAAAACTTAGAATCATTTAGCAAATAATAAAATAGTATTTCGCGTACAGCTGCTATGCTCTATAGTTAATGTATAAACCAAGTTATTAATATTATATTTGTTAGAAATATATTATGGAATTTATGTTTAATTCGCTGATAAAAAGAGTTTTAAAATGATGATTTGATGTTTTGCGGGTTGCTAATTAATCCGGTACATTGTGCATGTTTCAGGAGTAGCTTGGTAGATGGCAGCACAACTAAAGTGATGATCTGATAGTCAAAATGGAGTTTTTAGAATATTAAATTATTTGTTTTCATTTGTAATATCGGCACAAGAATACAAGAAGTTAAATTGATAATTGTAATAATGCTAAGTAAAGGATTGTGTATATAATGATAACGAAATAAGATCTAGTCGCTTTTGTTTAGTGAAGCCAGGTATGGAAAATGCTAGGTTGGGTTTCACGAGACTAGAGGTATATATGATGTAGTTTAATCCTCTGAATAAATACCTATATTTTGACAATATTGAGTTCTCTTTAATTCGTTTGGGAGACATTGATTATAATACTACCAAGGTCGCTGAAAAGCACCGCAGTAGTGTTCATAATCATAGGCTCTACGAGTATATAGTTTAGTGCTTGTAGCCCACACTGCGGGGAGCAGACTGGGGCACATTTTTATTAGGTGTAGGATTCACGTCAAGCTTCGAAAGAACCCGTCGCACCCTGAGACACTCCAAGTTCTTAATTAATCTGTAATCGGACCACGGCGCAACTATAATTTGAATTTTGATGGTTATATAAGATATACAAGAGAATAAGGACCCATTACACAGCACACTTTGGGAGCATATGGATTCAATCTAATTATTCGATCAAAGTTAAAAATGAGTGCCATATGGGCGATTTCCTGGCTGTCTGCTTGGTGCGGGCGTTCTTTTCTGATGCTAAGTCTGATTCTTTATCTCCAAATACAACTTAGATAATCACAACTAAATAAATAAATATTTCTAAGGACGAAAATGACCTTAAATAGGCCAGAAGTCCGCTTGTGAGGCCCTGCTTGTCAAAGGCACGTATATGTTCAGTCAGTCAGCTAAAAGTCACAGAGGTGGTTGATTGAAAAACTAATGCTTGCAGGAAGGTTTTGGGAAAAGCTAGAATATCTACTGAGATAGATGTTTCTGAGCCAAAAATGTTTGCTTATCCTGTATTTTTTGCGGATTTAAATTTTCAGCATATTCAGGTAAGAATCCACAGTTAGACACCTTCTAAGTACATTATAATAGAACGTATGCTTTGGCACGCGTTAAATACATCATTATTATAGCGCCTACAGTTCGGCATGCATGAAATAAATGGTTTGGGCATTTTCGGCACGCATTAAACATCGTATGTGATGTAGGGCCTAATAATTCGACACGCATTAAATACGTGATATAGAAGTAATAATTTGACAGGCATAAAAAGGTAAAAAAAAAAAAAAAGTTCAACACGCATTAAAAACGTTATATATGGCCTAATAGCTTGACATGCATTAGATTCGAGATGTAAGTATTGCAAACTGTAGATCATATTAAGCGATGAAGTGTTCAAAATATTAATTCAGAACTTCTGACTTCGTATATTATCAACAGTAAGCAACATTGTATTCGCTGCTTCATATATTATTTTTTTCTCATCACTAGAAGGAGACTAAATGTCTAATAAAATGACGTATTGACATTTGATGGAAAAAGATAACTGTGTGTGTGTGTGTGTTTGGGAACGCTTTGAACTCAACTACATCCCATTTTCCCATTAATGTAAATTGACTTCCAAAAATACATCCTTCCTTTTACGCGTTGTTCATGATTTATCGAGAAATGCAGTATTAATTATTTTGATCATTGTAAGTAGTAGTAGATTTTGGATTCGAAGTTGGAAATCCTGTATCTGATTTTTTTCACCAAAGCTGATCTGAACCTTTCTTGTTGGTTTAGTATCAAGGTATTCATGCTCCAAGCAGGGATTCCGCCAGGGTTTTCAGTTTGGGGGTGGTAGTTTATTGTAGCTACAACCTTTTACATGCAGCGTAAATACTAGAATAAGTAGTTACGAAATTTTGTCTTGCTGGAAAATATGCTTCTATTTTGCCTTTTGTGATAATTGTGTATATTTGTCGTATAAGTAAATAAGTGACTATTTTTCTTTGTAAAT
>JAGDQP010024867.1:0-17545 GCA_022664845.1 Lepisma saccharinum
TTTGATAAATCATTATCATTAAGTATACAATGGCATATACCAAAGGTTAATAGAATGTGTATAAGATACTAAAGAATATATTGTGTATTATTTTTAGAAATTTGCATAAAACATAGAATTTAAGTGATTTTTTCCTTGAATTGTGCGCAAGTTCTCAAGGTATTACCTTATACGAAGGTAGTGCTGCCATCTTAGCTTTAGAGATTGTTGCTATACAGTAGCCTTCATACTATTTATACATTTTCTCCATCTTCCCTCTTTTCCTAATTTCCCCATCACTAAGTAAAACGAGTGCAATATCTTTAATTTAATGTAGTATTATTCTGTGTAGCTTTGAATTAGTGCTTCGTGTATTTTTTTTTCAATAATATATTATATTTCATGTCTAATCTTTATAGTAACGATTTCTATTTACTAAGTATCTTAATGACTTAGTATCCTAGAGTCAACATCCAGACCTTCTACTTAAAAAATTACGAGTGGTAACCCAGTTAGTTATAAAGTTACACATGTGTTGTGTGAAACAATCGACCCAATCATATTGTAAGTTGTGAAATCGATTCAGTGAAGAAAGATACTTATGAAAAATTAAATTATTTTATCCTGTGAAAACCTATTTATAATGTTCATCTCATTTATAAATAAAATCTCAACTATTTTTAAGGAATCCCCATATGCTGATGATTTTACTTTAAAAAAATGGATATAGCTCACATTTTCAATTTAAATCGAATTCAGTTTGAACAAAGTACAGTTATTTTATTTATTAACTAAAAGCATGCACAAAATTACTTCAAAAACAACACGATACAATTAGTAACATCAAGATACTTGACTTTATATTGAATGTAAATCTTACTTAAAAATAAAATAAAATTCACAATTATTACTGCAATCATGTGCAATACTATTACAAAAGAACTACAAACGATTTCCAATAGTTATGTAAACAATTAATTTAATATACATCTGTACATAGAAAATTAATTTATCACAAAAAAAATCCTTAATTCCTGACTATCTGACAGATAATAGGTATGACATCTTTAAAGTGGTAGCTGAACACGGACCAGTAAAATATTTTCCCGAGACTGCACCAGTTCGTGAACCGGCAGTTGAAACCGCTTCTTTAGAGAGTTTTCAAAATGTATCTTCAAAGAGGGAGATAGGTTTGATGTCGAAAATTAAACATGTTTAAGCAAACAAGCAAGCAAGCCATTTTGTACAAGTGTACATCATTGCCAGAATCGTCTAGATATCTGCAAGGACACAAGTCTAATGTAGCAAAGTAAAGCTAACATTTAAAAATGAGTTTCATACAATGTTAAAATTCAGCTGTTTATGGCCAAGTTCCGAAGATTTACTTTTTCTAGGCCCTAAATTAATATCTTAGAGACTTCTGTTCAGGGATTTGCAGACGTTTCCAAACTATGCCAATCATTTTCTTTTCTTACAAAATAAAATCACTCAGAATAATGATAGAATTCGTACACAAATTAAGAAAGGAAAAGTCTCCAGAAGAGACATTCTGAAATATACTCTTCATTTATTATTTGCAACGAAACCTAAGCAAGGGAAAATTGCTGGCGAGATTATATAGCTCGAGATTCAATCAGTATTTTACATAATGTAAAATCTCTTGCCAGCGCATTCCGTAAAAACTAAAGACAGGTTAGGAGTTCTGTTGCGACTAATAGGAATGTGTACGTGATATTCATATGAGAAACAGGTCCTCTAATAAGAAGTCGAAATATTGCTGTTTTATCTTTATTTTGCCCATCATAATAGATACCCTCCTTGTTTGATACTTCTATAAATACGATTGATGCTGAATATCCGATTCTCTTAACATCATCGAAAGTAAAATAATATTGTAGCAAATCTGGTATCTGAGTGATATTACAGGATTCTTGAGGTATTGTCATATTTTCAGAGGAAAAAAACTGATTTTTTTTAAAAAGAGGTACACTTCACTATGTCACTATCTTGTCAAACTTGACCTCAGTGTATATTTGAATACGCTCTTCCTGGAGGTATACACAAATACGTCTCTGTTTGTTTTGTAACAGAATTGTAATTGACACTATGTCGCAAAAAATGTGAAAGAGCTTGCTCAAATCGACAAAGCTATGCACTGAGCTCGAGTTTTGCGAAAAGTGACATAGTGTATTTTACCTCCGAGGTACAGATAGAATATATAGATTTTAGATTGATAATTTCTAAATCTAACAAGGAAATCTTCCGTATGTGACAGTCGAGTTCGGAAATTAAACCAAACTCAAATGAAAGCGCATCACAGGAAACCTAAGTGTGTCAAACTTTAGTTCCGAATTAGAAGTCGTTCTAGAAATATGAGGTCATATAAGTACCTAAGGAACCTATATTTTAAACATGATCCATTCCTTACAAAGCTTATAACTCAGAAAGTATTTGGTGTGAACCTTTCAAACAAGAAGTGAGTTAGGAGAAGTGTAAATGTTGAATTCATTATGATACTTGGATAACCAGTGGAGTCCAGGAAGTATCTCTACAGAGGTAAACTTTCAAAAATTTAATGGAAAATATATTGACTTCTTAATGTTGACTCCTATTATTTCCTGAACGCCACTGATTACCCAAATATCATAATCAGCATTTACCCTTCTCCTACCTCACATTTTGTTTAAAAGGCCTACGCCAAATACTTTCGAAATTCTGAGCCTTGTTAGGACTGAATCATGTTTATAATATACGTTCGTTAGGGACCTTTGTGACATCATATCTCTAAAACGACTTAGAATTCGGGACTAAGATTTGGTACGCTTAGATGTCCTGTGATGCGCTGTCATTTAAGCTTGGTTTGATTTATGAACTGTACTGTCACGCATGGAAGGTTCCATTGTAGGCTTTGAATAAGTTTGATGTTTTCTTTTCTTGTCTGTATACTATTGAAGTGTTACTTAATTGAGAGATGGACTTGATAGATTAGATTCCAAACCAAACTTCCGATATCCAAATCTAGTCTAGCACTGGGTATGGTCTGCACATGAAGAGTATTGAACTGCATATATTGTACTTAACTATTACCTACTCAATTGTCAAGACATACAATACAGATTCACTTTATTTACTGGAGTAATTGCTGAAGTAAACCCATACATCCGATGCGAGAATAACATCAACAATTGCCCCAAACTTTTAGCATAGTAACAATATCAACAAGATATATATTTTAGGTTCATCAAACAATACAACACATATTTTGATACAGACATTTACGAATCCTCTTAACTAGATGGATAACTCACAATTGGTATACTTATTATTCTTTTCTGGATTACATTATTATCTCTAAAACATGTAATACTTAAGTTGAATTCCAGACATCATATCAATTCTTCCATACTTGACAATAGAAATCTCACTTTTTTTTCCTTTCCTTACCTACTTAACCTTGTATATCTTCCATATTTGTTACCAATCCTAATTATTTAAATGATATGACGTAATTAGCTTATAATTCATTTCTTTAACATGCACGTATCGAAGGATAAGTTCAGTTTACTTGTTCTGCTTCTCTGTGCGTCCAATATATGTCTTGGAGATTATGTACTTGCTGGACGAAGTTAAGAAATAAATCACTGTACCCTCAATTTGGTTTGTAAATTATTTAGTTTGCGTGTTTGGACAAATGTAATAAGTTATTACTTTTAGATCTGCTGTTGTTAATGTCGCGCATTTGCAATGCCCCTCGAAAACAAGATTCTCTTTAGATGTGGAGGAAGCATTGGTTACCACTGAGATTACATATTACCTCTACATAACCTCTATAACCGAAAAAAATAAAATAAAAGAGCATTAAAACCAAAAGAAGGAAAGAGAAACATCGCATGTAGCGGTACACAAAATACTGTTAGGGACTAAACACCAAATGAACAAACAGCCTGTGGCGAAATGTCATCACATAACATAGAAATTGAGCGTCATGCAGTGAAGATATCATAATTGAAAGAAAGAGCTTGCATTATACATATGTTACATTACCCAGGTGTCATGTTACAGTCAATGGGTGATTGCAGCAAGTCACGTTTTATTTTACTTCCCTTTACCCCTCTCTTTCATGACTAATATTGTGACTTGTATCGTCTTCGTATGAATCCATCAAACTCTTTCATATTTCCTCCTCCCCCCTCCGCCTCGCATCCAACAAAAATGTACCCATTTGAAAGAAATGGAACTAAAACAGACACCAACTTACGTAATTGCATACTGGAAGCAGCAGGTATCCTGTATTCTCATGGAAGCGATTAGCTAGAAAGTACGACCCCGTAACAACAAAAATAACAGCAACCTGATGTAGTTGTTTAGAAAGTCTGTTTATTCCCACGAAAGCGCATCACCATAAATAACATGTCTTAATAGAAATGCTGAAATATTGCTTTTTAATATAGAAGGCTTAAACGTATTTTTAACAAGTTTTCAAGCATGAAAAGGTGTTAACTAATTGGTTAATGAATACAACTGTCTTCACTAAATTCTACAGAAGGAATAACAATAATACTGTCATTATTATTATTATTTACAGTCTGTGGGCTGCAGAAACAGCTATGGCCGGGCAAGTCCGTGACGACTACCCTTCGAGGTTGTGATAGAGGAGGTACGTTCGCGACCTGGAATATTCAGTCAGGGTGGCTGGTACTAAGTCTCGAACTCGAGATCTTCCTTCCTCGAAGTCGATCAAAAGTCAATGACTGTAACCGCTATACCACGAAGGAGGTAAATAGAAAATTGTTTTATATAAAATATATATTACAAGACAAGAATTGTAATACAAGTTGAGAATTGTAATATTCCTTTGCATTAGGTAGCTATATTATGCCCTAAAACACTATTGCCGACCAGGCAGCCGTGTGGTCTGAGGCGTTAGGCTAGCGACTCGAAAGTCGCAGGTTTGAATCCTGCCAGGGTTATTGATGTTTGTGAATTTTAACTAGTAGAGCCTTAACAATATAATTCTGACTTGCCGAAGTAAAAATTACTAGAATGACTCATACAAAATAAAGTTTACCAAAGATTTTTTTTGTGTTTTTAAAAACACTGTTAAAACAAATACAATGAGCCATAGTAGGACAAATTCCTACCAAATTCGGATAACATTTCTTTATTGATTACAAATGTTACTTGGCACATCGATACTTATAGCTGCCGGTCATTGTGGTTGATTTATTCTACAGTTTCACCAGGTAAATGCCCCGTTGGTACTTCAACTAAGACCCTGGCAGATACCTATTCAATCCCTGCCCCAAAAGATTAATCACCGACGGACGTAATTGCTCAAACGTGATGGACTGAGGTCGAAGTTACCTGCACAGCTTATAAAGCATAATTAAATTTAAAAATTCTAAATAATACTATTTGAAACTAACTCAAGTTATAATAAAAAATGAATAAAAAGGAACTTATTACAAGCTTGCTATAGGCTTCAATAACGAAATACCCTATTTACCACATCTTATAATTATCTTTTATGTGAGAAGGGAAGAATATATTATTACATTAATATTAAGACATGTTTACAGGCATTTATTTCAGTGTTGTACCTATAGTGTACGAACCTGACTTCACAAACCGTCTGAAACATTTCGACTTAAATCGATTTGTAGCTTAAAGCTATAGAAAGTACCTAAATTTAGATGAACTTCCTCGATCACTATGACGGGTTCGATCCCAAGTGGACACTTAAGATACTGTATGGAATAGATACTTGTAACATTTGGTGTAAACCAATGGACCAACCGTATGAAGGCCACTTGAAAAATTGAATTTTAAAATAGGTTGATAACACTGATAACTGGGGTATCTGTGAACGGAAGTACCCACACTTTTTTTCTATTGTGTCCAAATAATGTTTATGCGAAGTTTGGTGCGGTTATATAGTGAATCTTCTTTACAGGAATTTTTGTTCAAGGTGCAAACGAATGTAATATAGGATATTATACTAGTTGGTCAATAAATTAAATTAAACTACTTATAGATGTTCACGTTTTCGTAATAAATATGAATCTTCCCATAGTAGGGTTTGAATATTGGACAGCACACAGATTCATGGTGGTTCCTAAAGATAAAGACAAAAAATTTACAAAGAAATATTAACATCGACATAAAAGTGATCTAAAATGAGCCCAGGAATTCATGGCAAGTACGTTTTGGGCACTTTCGGTGAATGCTAAAAATGTGAAATTATCTAAAATAGTGTATTCATTTTGTACATATAAATTCTGCATGGAACTATCTCATGCAATGTTTATTGGATGAGTTTACTCATCACATACGAAGTCGAAACATGGACAACAGAGGATTATGAGTCATAACTTAGGTGCGGGGTGGGAATCAAATCAACAATAGTTGGATAGCAAGGTACGATCGCGGACTTTGGTAAGATACTGGCAAGCTATGCAGGTTCAATTACTTCTGTAATTACATTACGAGCTCTTTAATCAGGCATTCCGTATTCAATCACATTCTTTCGGCACATTCTGTAATGCGGCACCATTTAAGCCGCTCACGTTCGGATTTTTCGGGTGGATTCGGGCGTTTGTTGACGTGATATCAGAGAATTTTTTTAAACAGTAACGCTCATGTGTAATTTTTCTAGTCATGGAGCAGCTTATTAAAATCATTGTACTGTACTATATTAATTTTTCTTTGGTATTCCCGTTAAAACTATATTGACGTTCGATAATCCGACAAAATTCTTAATCCGGCATGGTCGTGGTCCCGAATGTGCCAGATTAAAGAACACCTATTGTATTTCCTATTTATAATATATGTAAATCGACTAACTCGTCCAATTTTGGTTGTTTTATGAGTTAATTCTCTTCACTTTCAATGCGCAAATACGATGGAAAGATATTTTGAGCACTGAGCATTAAAAATCAATTCAACAACAATAGACAACAAAAGATTTTGACAACGCACTATCGAAGCAGCTAGGTTCAAATCCCGCTATTTGCAATGCTTATGCTGAAATTTGTCGTTTTACATTAGTTTAAGCAGACCAGTCCTCACACTTACAATCACAGAACCAGAAGGAGGAAAACTAACACATTGTCAGGTAATGCTTATTAGGCCATCCTGCCTATTGATACAAGCACACATTCTATAAACAGGTACTTTTGTTGTTATTGCTCCTGGAGCGGCAAGTAGACATTCTAATTATGCTTGAAGCGTAACTAAACTCAACGTTTGAGTTATTTTTCTTTTCAGTATGTCCATAAACTATGTATATACATAGATAGGTACACTGCATTTGCTTAGTAACATAGCTTGTTTATCATGTCATGGAAAATAATGGTAAGACTTGATGGCAAAGAAGAGAGACTTTAAAAAAATAACAAAAAAAATATGTATGAATCATTGTGTACATAACGAAATGAGGATATTCTCTGAATTATGTAAAGTACGAGCAGCTAGTTTTCTCTTTTGTGCAAAAGAATGTTGGTTCGCGAGGCAGGATAGCAAGAGTCGTCTTCCTCTATACTTTTTAATGGCATGGAGTTTTTTCTCCCTAATTTCCAATTGATTCGCAACATCAAATCTCTTGTTGTTATCTGAGCATGCTATCACTATCCTTCCTTTCCTTCTTGTACGTCTTCCTCTTCCTTCTCTTCTGCTCTCTCTTTCTATCCTCTTCCCACCTTCGTGAAGAAACAAGAATCTTTATATTTTTTTTTCAGAGTAATAAAAAAAAGGGTTCCTTTCACTGACACTATGCTGTAAGTTGCTCCCTTCCTACACGCTGTGTCATCCGCTTTAACACGCACCATTCAGTCACTTAACAATTTTCTTCGACACTTTTTTTTTTTCCTTTTCACCAAATCTTCTACAACGTTTTCAGTCCGTTTAGACCGATTCGGGAAGTGAATATGATGCTTTCTTCTCTGTATTGCTACTGCGCAGACCTATTACCAGGACAGATTATTTTTTAATATTACTACTGCTAGTAGTACTATCGTACCATCAATTCATTATAACCAGACGAAGATGAGTTGAGCGACCGGCAGATGATGTGGATGGATTGGGTGGGTGGATCCAGGAAACAATGACAGACTGCTGCCGATGATAGAAGGAGGAAATAAGTAGCAAAATTTCATTGTATGAGTGTGTGTGTGTCTGTGCTACATATTATTCTTTCGCTTACCTTTTATTTTTCCTTTCCTTAAATACAGTTGGCAATTTCATTGTGATTTTTATTTCCGCAATCAATTTAGGTGATTTCAGTGTATGTGTGGAACAGTAACTTTCTCAAGTTGTTCTTCATTTGAATTCAATTTCCTCGCCTGAACTTGCAAATTTTGCCTAAGTCTCTCAGGTCTGAGGGGTCCTTTGGCAGTCACTCTTCCTGGAGCAGGGATGGGGAAGGGCCCGAATGGAGGTGGAGTTAAGGTACCATCTCGGCATTAGCCTGTGGAAACTGAGAAAGTCTTGAAAAACTTCAGTCTGAATGACCTGCATCGGGACTGTAACCTATATTGATGTTCTGTTTCTACGATATTATAATATTGTGCACCGAATTAAAATATATTTAATAATTTTGTCAATTTAAATTTAAACTGAATTAACTTTGTAAAATATAAGCCAGTATTGTGTTCAACGACCTCTGAGATATGACGTAAGAGAGAAAGACCATCATTTTAGGTACTATTCCACTATTTGCCGCTACGAATAATGGTAAAGTTTGGAAACAACATGTTATCATTGCAAGCCTGAGAATAATTTGAAGCATCTGAAAAGCCATTGTAACTGAAAATTTCTCTAGTTTCTCTTGCAACCAGGCGAATGTGGGAGTGGTATGTTAAGACCAAAGGCCCAACTCTTGCCTCTTTCAGAACGGAGTTCTCTCACGGGAGGTTATATCTTTCGATGTTACAAAATTCAGAAAAGTATATTTCCCAATAATATTTTTTTCAGAATTATGTAGTCTCATCCCGAAGTTAAGTAGTGACCAGCGACTTTCGTTGATCACCATGAGGGTTACTCTAAAGACAATATTATCTATTATTTTAATATTCCAAATACTTATTAACTAACTCTACGGCTTACGGAACTCGTAAGTTCATTGCCACAGTAACAAACGTTCGCCATTAAATTTTATCCACGGCAACATCAAGTCAGTTTTCATCACGAAAACCTATCTCTCGAAGATCCTTTTAAATATTGCCTTTCCAACGATGTTTGGTCTTCCGAACGGTCTATTTCCCTCCGGTTTAATAACAACGATAAAATATAGTCTTCATTTTTCTCACATCCGAACTTCATGACCTGTTCATCTCTTCCGTCGTGATTTGATTATTCTAACAACATCGGGTGAATCATACAGTTTGTGGAGTTCTTCATAATGCAGTCTTCCCCACTGTCCAGTTATCTCGTTCCGTTACTATCCATATATCTTTCTCAAAACTTTATTTTCAAACACACGTAATTTATGCTCATCTGCTAGGGTCAAACTCTAACTTTCGGATCCGTATAATACAGAATAACTTTTCTGTATAATTTCAATTTCAGCTTTCTTGATATTAATCGCGAGGTTAGAAGCTTCTGGTCTGAATAAAAGCATGCGTTGCCCTATGCTAAGCTACTTTTTATTTCTTCCGTGACTTTATTTTTGTTTGTTACATGTCCCCAAGTATTTAAATTAGTTTTCTTTCTCTATAATCTCATTCCTATTTATTTTGTTTCTATTTCCTACATGTTCCGTTTCTCGGCTTGTTATAATGTTCGGTGTCACCTTCCGTCCTCCGTAAGCCCTAACCACCATTATATCTTGGAATATCTTCGTCTACTAAAGTGCTCGATCTGGTTGTGAGTTTTTCCATGCATTCATATGCGAATTGTGTTTAAAGTAGTCCAAATACACTTCTATAAAATCCTAAAATCCAGCTTTCAAGCCTTTGTTAGGAAATCATTATCACTTTTGTCTGTACTGATCTGTGCAATGAGTATCTATTGAAGTAGCTTTGAGTCCCGAGTAAGCTGCAAATTTGGATTTTTCTTTCCTCAACACACACACACACACACACACATAGAAATTAGAACAAACGAGTACACAATATTCAATCACCTTGATGGTGGTTGTTTCGTAACTTTAAATTACATGGTAAGAGTTTTCGATATGTTGATCTAACAGTCGATATTTAACAATTTAAGATAGTGATATTAAAAAATTCAAAAATCGATCTATGGATATCGAACGATATTTCGAGATGTTTGATGTTCGATTTCCAACATTGTCTTCATATGAGCTGTATTTTTCAATTATATCGACGGTGTAAAGTGAAAAGGTAACGCTAAATCATTTTTTTCAGTAGACACAAGAAACGTGCTAAAATCCTACGTTTACTTAGCCTTTTACTACTAAGAGTTTTTTTTTATTTACATTTATTTCGTACGAAAAGCAAATACACATTTGCTCTTTACAATATCAGGTAAAGCATAGTACGTACCACACAATAAGGAGAGAATTGCTAATGTACAAAACTAGCACTTATGCCCCTTTAACTTTGCACCGTCAATATTTCGGCATGAGTGATATTCGAATTTCAATGATTCTTCGACACGAGGGAGATTCGATTAAAGAAAATTAGAAATTGCACAGAAATGCTGTAAGCTAGGAAAAGCTAATGATGGCGAAGTTAAATTTCTATAAAATTTTATAATTTCATGTTACGACATAAATCAATCAAGGTTCTTGAGGAAGGACTTGACTTGATTGTAATTCGCATATTAAACAAAATATATTTCTGTTGTTATTATTATATTTGACATTTCAATTTGAAATTAAATTTTCTGTCATAACAAAACCAAGTATAAAAATAGGTGTTGCGGCGTGGACTCACGAGATAAAAGAAAGTTGTTTCGAAAATATGAAAAATACTTCTTAAAGACATACTTTTCAAAAATAATATGTAAAAAATAATTTTGTTTATGCATGATTTTAAAAAAGCATGGGGCACGCTCTCATATTATAAATTCTTCAATTCGAGAGTCCCATGCTTTTCATTTTAATCATGCATAAACAAAATTACTTTTTACTTTTTCCTACAAATTGTTTAAGAAAAGTATGTCTGAAAAAGTTTTATTATTTTTACGAGTTGCTTCGGTGTTCGGCAGTTTCTCAAGCTAATGATTTGGGATCCAATCCTAAAGTGTTCTGCAACCCGTCACACTCTTCGTCGTTGCAGGCTAGTATTTATGGTTCGTATTAAAAAGAAAAAAGAAAATATCCTTTTAAATATAGAAATAACGTGGGCGTCGTCCCTGTTATGGCCATGTTCCTCATATGGCCATCCTCCTATTGTGAGTAAGCTAACCAAAAAATCCGCTATATGGCATCAGCATCCAGGTAGTGTGATAATTTCCCGTCCAGCCAGGTTGGGCAATATGGCGCCAATTTCTTCTTTTGTGTTTTTCATGTGACTTCTTATTGTTTTTCTCTGGTAAGTCTCCATGGCTTTATGGATGTTTCTCAAATACTTTTTTTCCATGAAAACCATCGTACTCTATCAAGTTTTTAATGCTCTTTCGATTTGTGTTGTCGTTGGTGGCTTATTTTTACGAGTTGTTCATAATCAAAACATTTTCGTGAAAGCTGAACTGCTCCTGACATGGCCGCCCCTGGCATATCAACTGCACCATCGTCATCTAATCCAGATGATCCTCTTGACATTAATGCTCTTCGTATGGATTTTTTTTATTTGTCCATGGTATCTTGCACAAATTTTGAATTGAGATTGATTCCCATGGCAACAGGGATGTAGGAAGAAAATATTCATATAGGGTAAAAAGTGGAAAAAGAGCAATTGGACCCCTAGAGAGTGTTGGCGGCTTAATAACTTTTAGGGGTCGAGTCGAAGACTCGTGAAAATAATTTGATCTTGTCTTAAGTCGGGTCTACGCGGATCATAATGGTTCTCGTAGTTGCCAAAGTGAGAGTCTCTGGTTCCCAAGCCGCCAAACTCGCATGCTCCATTTCGGGTCTTTTTGAAAAACGGGGTAAATTTTTGCACTAAATTGCGATTATCTCCCAGAGGTATGCGACTTTTTAGTTGAAATTTTTGCCATGAGTACACAATCCAATACCGAAGTATTCAATATATAATAGATGCTGATTGATCATTGGTTTTAGAGTTAGAGGGTCAAGATCGCGGAAAAATGGGAGATTTTTGGAAACCGAAAAAGTAGGTCCAGCCGGAAAAATTACCGGGGAAGGAGTTAGAATTGTTCTCAAGTTGTTGCGGGGAATGCGAGACGACATTCATATTCCCAACAACGACTCCGTTTCTGAGTTATTAGGGGTCAAAAACGGTTTGGGAAATTTATGCATAATTTTCTCAAGTAACGGAGTAAAACCGGTATAAGTACGAGAACCCAGTACATGTGCACTTGGGTACGACCAATGGTCCATATCATTTCAATGTTTTTTAGCCCATAGTAAGTATTGCTCCCTTAGCACATAATTATGGATAATAGATGCTTTAGTAGCGGTGTAAAGGGGTAATAAGTTCACTAATATTTAGCATTATATAGTAGATGTTTTGATTAGCAAAATATACCTTTAATTTCAGCAGAAATGCGTGCGCTATGAAACCGAAAAAAAAAAACAATTTGTACAACATAGAACAAGGGTGACAATATCTTGTACACATGTTCCTGATATGTCAACTGGGTAGACCTTTGGAATTTCGTTTGTTTTGTTTTTTTGTTTGTTTTTTTGACCAGTAAAAATCTATTTTCATGGGGCTTGAATTTTTGTTTATAAAAGTACATTTGACTGGAGACGATGAAAAAGAATGACTTTGATTTCTTTCAAAATGGCGGCAAGAAAAATTATCAAATCTTAGCATGGCCATATCAGAAATATATGAAAGTAACAATGGAATATTTTATTGTCACCCGACTTACTTCGCTGTGTAAAGTTTCATTATTCTATGACGTCGGGAAATGAATTAAATTAATGTTGTAAAATTTGAGGACACCACGAACCATTGTGAACTAAAGAGAAGGATGTAATAAAGGAGAGAGTTCCAACAAATGACCTATAATTTTAATATGTAATACAAAATCTTCGTGAATTTCACGCGATCAATTTTTTATACTATCTTCACAATTACACTGTGCAACAATTATACTGTGCAACTAATATTGAGTACGAAGTGTACAAAAAGTGTACCGGTATCTTTTATTATGCATTTTTAAAAAGTAAGTTCTGCTTCATTTCCGGTATGGAATAACACATTGGCGAGTTGTAGCATCTCCTTTGACATCACAGAACTCCATCTCTACACTCCAGTGGTGCAAACTCCATGTAGGGAAGTGCGCCAATATGTCTGAAATTACCCCCTTTTTCTAATCAGTGCCCGTTCTTCTCAAAATTGAAGGCTGGTACAGAAAAACAAATTATATTTTCGAATTCAGCAGACGAAAAACATTTAGGAACAGCCACTAGCTCTCAGGAAAGTAAATCTGTGTTGCACAGTCCTTACAACATGTAAACCGCGAACACACACAACACGCCTGACCGTAAACCTGCCATTATATCACGCCGACTTCAATGTTTAAAATTGTTATATATGTAGAACCCTCGAACAAAACTGAAAAAATCTTTTCTACTTCTTAACAGATTTATTTGAAAATTTCAAAATTGATTTTAATCTATAAAAGGACAATACAACGTGTTTGCATTTGCACAGTCTAAAGATGTTTCTTTTACGTTATGTCAAAGTCAGTTCAAAGTTTCCGAACTGAGATTGGTACGTACACTAAAAAGCCTTTGTTGTTCCTTTGCTCGGTAAAGTCATCGAAGGTAGTCTCTACGATTTCTGATTATCTTAGCAGTTTGTTTCAGCTCATATAGTTTAAATTAATTGTAAATGATTTTGTGGTGTTTATTTAGTGTTTTTTTTTATTTCTTTTGTTTGTGATGCAGTGAAACACAAGTTTTCCCCTTTTTAGTCTAAAGAACCACGTTGAGTACAATATTTGACTTAGAGATACACCATGACTATAAAGTCTTTCTCCACAAAGAAAAATTAAGACTTAATAATATACTAAATAATTGTAGAAATATGGACGTTCTGTTACAACTAAGAAAAATTCTTTATCTTTTTATTTATTATTATTTTACCTTAGATACAGCTGCACTATCTGTGAACGATCTAAGTAGCACCACAATCGATACTATGCACAATCGATGCCACATTTTCTAACCGATGATGGTTCAATATCATGGCTAATCGGACATTAACCTTGCGCTATCCTTTCTTGACATTTTTTATAGGAGTGGATGCAGGCCACAGTTCGTGATAATGAAATTCTAATTGGAAGGATAACAGATGCTAGACAGATGTGACGGTTGCAAAACAGACTTTAAAAACAAGAGTTCGACTAGACTTTATCTAAGCAACAAACACATCACTTGTGGTAATGTATTGATGTGCTAAGAAGACATTTTTTTCGATGGTAGTAAAATTTTTAACAAATATATTTTGTAACTAGTGTAGTTCTTGTGTAACAAATATATGAAACGGAACTACGAGGATCGTTCAATATGTCCTTAAAAAATCCAAGAGATAGCATTCGTAGAATCGAAAGAGGTTTGCTCTTAGTAACTTCACCTCTCACTAGACTGTTCGAAAGTTTCAGCTATATCCATCACGTGGATTCATTTCCATAGCAACAAACTTTTGTTTACATACGAAAAAAATAGAAAATAAAAAAAAAATGAGTTTCGTGATTTGATTAAACACTTCTATTTAAAAGACTTGACACCAAAAGAGATCAAAGCCGAGTTGGATGAAGTTCATGGCAAATCTGCTCCTGTATTCGCTACTGTTTACAATTGGGCCGTACATAAAAAAATGATGAACATCGTTCGGGACGTCCAGTGGAAGTGACTGATTGATTGATTGACAAAATCCACGATACGGTTTTGAGTGATTCACGAATCAAAATGCCCGAAGTAGTTGAGGCCACCGCATATCACAAGGTACAGTGTTTTAAATTTTGTACTCAAAATTGGGTGTGAAAAAATCTCGGCAAGGTGGGTGCTGCGTTTGCTCTTCCATCAAGACAATGCATGGGTGCACACATGCGCAGTTTCGATGGTGAAAATTATGGAATTAAAGTTCGAATTATTAAAACATCTACCGTATTCACCAGATTTAGCCCTCAGCGATATATATATTTTTTAATTTCCAAACTTGATAATATGGCTAGGCGGAAAAAAGATTCACGTCGAACGAGGAGATAATTGCCCAAACAGATGCCTATTTTGAGGACCTTCCGAAATCCTGCTTTTTGAACGGCTTAAAAGGTTGGAGAAACGCTGGGGAAAGTGTACCGAGCTAAAGGTAGATTATGTTGAAAATTTTAAAAAATCTACCTAAAATAATTTGTTTTTTAATCTTTTTCTAAGGACTTATTCAATAACCCTCGTACCTTATATCTACCTTGCACTCCCATCATCATACCGATTCCTTCAAGTAATCTACTTTAGTATTTGTCTGGGGCTGGGACCAGGACAGGGCAATAAGGGCTTGAAGAGACTACATTCGACCAATGTAGCTTGCATGACTGAGGTGTTGCATTACCTTGGTGATAGATTATATCTCTCTCAAGTTTCTGTGCACTTTTTGTCTACAGAGAGATTTTTACGATATGCTCCATGGGTGCATTCATTTGGGAGGGAATTCACAATAATTGCCCCCGAAGAGTGTTCCCATGCATTGACACACGCAACAGTATTGAATTTCTTTGAGGGTGGTGACGAGGAAGGTCTTCATTTGGGAGACTATCGTTTCGTTTATCGGTCAAAGAAATTGAGCCAATAATCTTCCAGTGTGACTTAATACAGCTGGAAATTATTCGTGTTGACCTATATCTTCTGGAAATTAGGCTATAAAACCCACTTGATTGATACAGTTTATTAACAATTATGGAAGTATAATGTGTAATATACCGTACGTCCTGTGGAGATTCTAACACGCTCGGAGAGTGAGTTTACAGTCATCTGACGGTACCGGTACGCAAAAGCTATATTCCTATCTGGAACAGTGGTGGTGGTGTTGTTTGGTTTCAATCGAAGTTCTTCTTCTGGTCAATCCAGAACGATCTGTTATCTATGCTTGAATTCTGTCATCCGGTAGTAAATGACAAAGCTTCGTCTTCCAATCTTTGTTGAACGCCCTGGTGTATGGTGTTGCCGTTAGTCCTTTCCGACAGAGGTAGCCCGATTTTCATTTAATCCCAATCTCTGTCATCTTGAGGCATCCTACTCACACCTGCAACTATAAGAAGAAAATTGTAGCAAATATCAGGACAACCTGATATGCAGTAATAATCTAACGTATATATCATGAAATATACAAATCTTCCACACGCTCCTCTTTCTACAAGACAGCTGCGGTATTAATAAATCTCATATCGAAATTACCTTGAGATTTTCCTGTGGTATTTTGATATGTAAGGTGCCAATATTATGCTTTCAATATTTAATGGTGAAGCACATATTCAACAACAATTGGACGTCTCTTCAACTAGGAGTGTAGCAGTGGAATGCTGCGGCATGGAGACATCGCTACAACTCTCTGTTCTATTACCACATCGCAGCAGTCCACCGCTATGTTGGATACCAGCTTCTCCAGGCAATATTCCAACCGCAATCTCAGAATCTTGCAGTTGAAAAGATACTAATTTTTGTTGTATAACATTCTTACAAGATATCCATTCTGTTCATGAAATTTCAGTGTAAATTTCGATATGAATTCATTGATAACAACTTTCAAATTCTAATCGTGTAATGTCAATAACAACCGAACCGATTCAAGAGCTGGGTTGCATTTTTAATAGGCGTGTACTTTTAACAACACTTCAGTGAGATCATAATTGGAATAGGTCTCACCAGCATGAAATTCAATTCAGGCATTGCACTTAAGAAAGTATGTAGTAACTGCAGCGAAAAAAAACTGTTTTCACAATTTGATTAAAATTAAATATAGGTTTTACTTTTACTACCTTCCTATCTGTTTTGTTTCTTCTATTCTATGGAATATACTGTACTCTACAATATATAAACGATGCGTTAAACTCGACAGCAATTTCCCCCCATTTAAATCAGGAAAATATTTTAATTGAAGGATCTATAAAAAGAAAAAAAATATATTATCTATATTTTAAACGGTTTAAGAACATTGATATATATCCTCTGTAAAGAATGTGTTAGTAATATTAATCTTGGATCACTATGTTACTGGAAAGAAATTGGAAAAGTGTAAAAGAAGTGTACCATCCTTATAGTGCAAATTTCAATATCAGCATTTTGTAATTTTAACATTATTGCAATGCATTTTATTACGTTCTGTAACAAGGATACAGGATCAAAATGACCAAAGAATGATTACGTAATATGACACCATGTAGCTCTTCTCAGCTCTACAATAATAATAATAATAATAATAATAATAATAATAATAATAATAATAATAATAATAATAATAATAATAATAATAAT
>JAGDQP010024868.1:808-27473 GCA_022664845.1 Lepisma saccharinum
GTGTCCCGGTGTTTTTCAGACCTCCTACAAGTGTACTTTTATCCTGAAAAATTTCCCGCTTGTAGCCAGTCATGAAATATTTTGGCACTATTCTACTGCACTAAAATAAATATCCGCCCTCATTTGAAGAAGACCTTGGATGTAGGAGGGGAAAGTGAACTTAGGAAACATAAACATCCTAATGTAATTATAAAACAAGTTTAACGACATACAAATCTTGGTGGCACCCTTGTAGATTTACAGAGGACGTACCAATTAATAAAATCTTTATCCTGGAATTTGCTGTGATCAGCGTTGTTAGTCTATTATTTAGGTTCCAGGAAATTATCTTTGGTGTTTTTGAATTGTGGTGATAGTAGTGATTGTGTACTTTTAAAGTGTTGACATTTAGAGTGTGCGAAATCTTGAGAACAATCGAGCGCTCTTCTAATCTTCCTTCTTTCCTTTCCCTTTTTTTCTTTATTCTCTTAGATACAGAGGGAAAAAAGACTAGAAAAGACCTTTAAAATGACTCTCTGATAGCCCTCCGGAAGATTTCAACATGGGACACGAAGAAGGTCAGTGTCTTATTGCCTCAGACAACCCTCTATTGATAAATAATGTTGATGGAGGAAAGGATCCAGATATAAGTCCTATCATTACTATTGCGGATTCTCCAGTTCATATGAACCCCAGAAAGAACACTGGATTTACGGGTATAACAAGTACTCTAATCTTTAAGAATCAAGATAGTAAGAGGAAGAGAACAGAAATTGATAACGAAGATGCGGACTTACTAATAGAACGATAGCATGGAAGTATTGCATTCATCGATAGGACGTAAGATAAATCCAAAGTTGAAGAAAACAAAATAGAAATCTTGAAATCGAAGTTGGTCGTATGGGTAGCACGAATAGGTAACTTAGAAGGACAAATTCAGGTACTACAAGATGAATTGGCAGCGGTAACAATGGAAAATAGAAAAATCGGTGCCGAACAAATCAAGAATGCTTTGGTACCACAATAATACGTGGAATATTGTAGTACACTTAGTTACAAAAGTAAATGGAGGTTGGAGTTGTAAGAAATAATAGTTCTTTCCTCCAAAAGAATTGTTTCACTATACGCCTAGTAGTTAGACAACCAACATGACAGTACAAATATGCGCAAAAACATGCCATGATCAGGATATTCCTCCATTTGGAGGAAGAAAGATTTTGTCCTTGAGCATCATTTACAGAACCACTAGA
Organism: Lepisma saccharinum; assembly: GCA_022664845.1. Classification (NCBI taxonomy): domain Eukaryota; kingdom Metazoa; phylum Arthropoda; class Insecta; order Zygentoma; family Lepismatidae; genus Lepisma; species Lepisma saccharinum. Next base: position 2,038 of record JAGDQP010024868.1, read on the forward strand.
GAGTTAGGCAGAAATTTCATTCACGTTAAGTTCTAAGAAATATGAATTAAAGCAAAGGAAAGGAAAATAATAATATGGATATCATGCAGAATTTATCACTATGTTATGCAAGAAAACTTGTCTTGTTCGAACACACAGAAACACAGAGACAGAGAGAGAGAGAGAAACAAAGAGAGGATAAAAGAATAGCCTTTTCAAAGGATTAACTTTTATATTTAGGAATACAAACAGTTATCTTTGCCCTCTCCGTCTCTTTCTTTCTCTCTCTCTCTCTCTCTCTAACGTTTTAGTTTTGGAACACTTACACGCACATAAACAATGAGTGTGCGTGAGAAAGTAGCAATATGTAATAGAAAAAATTAAGATGAATAGAGAGACAAGAAGAGAAAGAAGCAAAGACATGAGAAGGAAACGTCAAAAAGACAGGGAGAGAGAATAACCAATGAAAAATATGAGAACTACATTATCATTATGCTAAAGAACATACACACTGCTTATTCTAATTTTCGCCATTGATGATTCGTAAGTTCACCAACCGGAGATTAATCCCTGCTTCAGCAATCATTTTATGCAAAGAAAGATACTACCTAGTCGGGAATTGAACCCAGGGCTCCCTATTGAAAGTTTGAGTCGTTAGATACTACTCTACAGGCTTGCTGCCTAAATGCTGGTTAATAAATGGTAAAGTGTTTCTTTCTAAGAATAATAACATGAAAAGTGGATACTTCAGACCAATGACGTGTTCTTAATTGTTTTTGTAACTTCCATAGATTTTATTTTGCCCTTCCTAACCAACATTGCTAAATAGTCTACTTCTCTACAGTCACTGAGGTGTTTTATTCCACATTCTGAAGGATTTTCCGTTTTGTTTGAGAAATTATTATTAGAATCATAACGATCGGTTTGTAAAAAACTTTGGCTTAGACAGGGTTGGAACCTATGTTCGCTTGCTTTAATATTGAAAACCCCAGTACGTTTCCCCTACGCCATCTTGCCAACTAAACACATAAGTGTTGAGTTTTACTTCTATAGCTAAAGATATAATTTACTGCCGAGCGTGGGTATGCGATCCGTTTGTTCTGAACTCAAAGTACCCCAAACATGGAGTATCAATAAACAAATTAATAACCTGGAAATTATATTTATTATAACTCAAAGTTATCAGTGGCCAATGTGCCATTCCTATCGTAGGCACCGTTTTGTATACTTAATAGCACTTGATCCCGACCTAGTTGAAACTTATTCCATATATGCATCCTAGTTCCCACATAATCACATTACATACATTACCGGTATACATAGGCCCTGATATATATCTCGTTTAATATCTTTAAGCTTTTGTCATTTACCCTATTCATCATGAAACACCATTAGAAGATTCTACATTTTAAACATGCACGTAACCAACGTAAACAAACAAGGAAAAGTAACGACATAAAAATATTAGTTTGTATCTGCACAAGTCTAAGCTGAACTTTTGGTTTAAAATGCTGCTATTGCTTCCGCTATATTCAAAAGTCTAGAGATTCATTAATTGTTACCTTAACAATAAGCTATTTATGACTACGTTCAGAGTAGACCTTTGGAAAGAACCAACTTCGTCCTGTAAATTGTTTAAACCAAAGTGCACGACGAAATTTTTTTATTAGACTATTTTATACAAAATAGTGTCCGCTAATATCCGAAATATTCAAAAATGCAGCAAAAATTAAAGAAAAAATAACATTTTATGCAGTAATTCCGCCGTACAAGATCAAAAGTTACGCTTATAAATATTATTATTTATACCCCCCGCTCATTCTTAATTGTCAATTTTCAGTGGTTGAGCATTGGCGTAGAAATCTGGAGGTCGTGCGTTCGATCCCAGCGGTGGACCATCCTGACTGAGAGTTTTCGAGTGATTTTACTGTCACACCAGGCAAATATCGAGATTGCACCTTCAAATAACTCCTGGCCGACAACTTCCCGAATCCTTTCCTCTTCCTTATCCCGGCCTGAGCCTTAGATACCTAAAGACCATAAATGAAATTCAAATTCATTGTCAATTCAAAGTGCGTAAAGTTAATTACAGGACATATGGATAAAATCCAATTATAATATATCGTGGTAGAAGAAACTCACAAATAGAACCAGAAATGTTATTTGAAAAAAGTATTATTTGAAAAAAAATTGAAATAAAATTTTAAAAATGTATATACAATTGTGTTTACCATGGTTTTAACTCATGAACTCATATTTCTATTTAAGAAATTGGATTCATCAGAGTTTGAACTCGTGACCCTAGGCACGAGAGGCCAGAACAATAACCTTCAGACCAGCGATACTTGTTCATTTTGATTAAAAGAACACTTTTCATTGGAAACTATCGGTGTTCTGCGTTTATCAGATTTCATAACAAAACAAGTATGATATTTCTCATGTCAAAACTTTGCTTTTATATACTTCAGATAAAAAATAAAAGCTAAAAAAATCAATACATTTTAATTAAAAAACTAAAAATGTCTAACAGTTTCATCAACTAACTAAGTACTTGGCTTGACGAGACACACGAAATTACACAAACAAGACAACTTCTAACGAGCCAGTTATCTGGTTTCTAATTCGCTCCTGGCAGCCGATCCCATACCGGCCACAAAAACCTAATGTTTAAATAACAACAGTCACTGATTCCCGTCCACCCCTCTTCTAACAACATCTATGCATGTAGTAGGAACAGGGGGTGGACGGGAATCAGTGACTGTTCTTAATTAAAAATTCAGTTTTTGTAAACGGCATGGGATTGGCTTCCAGGAGCGAATCAGAAACGAGATAGCTGGCTCGTTAGAAGTTGTCTTGTTTATGTGATTCCGTGTGTCTGATCAATCCAAGTAGTTCAAACCCTGGGGTCTGGTGCTTGGGGTCGCAAGTTCAAACTCTGATTAACCCATGTTTTTAAAGAAAATTGGATTCATTAGTTAAAACCCTGGTAAACACAATTTTCTATTCTTTAAATTTTATTTCAAATTATTTTTCAAATAACATTTCTACTTCTATTTATGAGTTTCTTCTACCTCGATATATTACAATTAGATTTAATATGTATGTCTTATAATTAACTTTACGCACTTTGCATTGACAATGAAATTTAATTTTATTTATGGCCATTAGTCATCTAAGGCTCAGACCGGGCTAGGGAAGGGGAAAGGGTTCGGGAAGGTGTCGACCAGGAGTTATTTGAAGGTGCAATCCCGATATTTACCTGGTGTGACTGAGGAAACCCCTGGAAATAGTGTTGCCACGAGACGAGACGAGACAGATTACTTGTCTCATCTCGTGTCTCCAAAAATGCAGAGTTATTTAATTTGTTTAAAAATTTATTAACTTGGAATTAAATATTTACCTTTCAAATCTATACCAGCGTTTATTACTCCAAATGAAGTCTATCGTATAAAGAACAGGGAATACCTAAAGCCATTTTTAATGATCCTCAGAAACAGATATAATTCCAAATTTCCAATTAATTCAAGCTTAATAATTTTATTTTGTGATAGTGCTCCAGATTCAAGTACAATGTTAAAACATTGATCGAGATATCTATGTATAAAATCTTATGATATAGAAGCACACTCCACAAGTTCTTTTAATGGCCCGGTTTCAGTAATTAACCGTTGTGTCATGGTCTTTTTTCGTTCCGAACAAAGACAAAAAGCAACCTGTCAACCTTTTGCTGTACTGAGTTTTGAAAGTTTTTTTTTATTGTTCTATGATGTTATTCGAACCTAAGCCTATTTTGAAATCGGAAAGAGTCACATAGACTTATTTGTTGAACTGGCGCCAGAGATTTAAAAAAAAAAATTAAGAAGAAGTGGGGAAGGCTTGTTTTTGGATTGTGCCGAGTGTATTGACAAATATTCGTCTCTTAGTAATTCACAGCGGGTGGTCTGATTCACTACTGTTTCAGACTAAATTAAGCAACCGTTCTTGAAAGATTGTGGTCGTGCTATGTAAAAGTTCTTGTATATGGGATGAAAGTTTGCGTATATAGCGTAAGTGTGTTCATTTTATACCGTAGTGTCGGGTATGGTGACAACTAGCTGCGGTACTGTGGCCAGTGCAATCACATCGAAATTTGCTTGTTGTGTAAACAGTACTTGACGTTAGTGTCTTTGACGTACTTAAGAGCAATTTATGTTTCGTGTATTCGAGCAAGAAAAACAAATTTCAGTGTTTCAGAATAAAAAAATGAAGTTCAGGGTTGAGGAGTCTTAGATCCTTAACAGCAGAGAAATATTATCTTGTAAACAATTTGTTCTTGTCTTCTAAATTTAATTTAATTTATTTTTAAGGCCTTTAGGCAGATATTACGGAAAATGTAATATCTGTGGACTGATTTATTATAGGACATTCAAACAAAAACTATTCTTTCCAATAACATCTGTTTCAATACTTTTGTAGTCTGCATGAAAAACTTAAAACATAATCTAACTGGTCAAAATGGCATCCAAGTGTGACTGTCTAAATAGAAACAATTTCAGATTTTAGGGCGTTTTTTCGCCGGAAGAGACTCAATATTAAAGTTGATTTCTTGTACACTATTACATATCAAAGTATATTGAAAATATACAGTATATGAAATCATATACATTCTCGCTTTTGACTTTTTGAAAATCCAAAAAGCGTCGCATTTTATGCATGTGAAGGCCTTACTTCTGACATAAATTATAATGTGCGATGAAATTAGATTTTTCTTTTTTGTTCCACCAGAGATATTGGCCATATACGATTTTTTGGATTTTCAAAATTTCATAAAAGAATAACGAAGCATAAATCAATCGACCTTCAAGATACTTTAATATGTTAATAGTGCACAGAAAATCAAATTTGATATTCAATCTCTTCCGGGCGAAAAAGACTACTGAAAAACGAAACTGTTCCTATTTCAACAATCATATTTGGATACCATTTTGACCAGTTTGATTACGTTTTAGGTTTCTCATGCAGAGGACTAAAATTATCAAGCGGATTTTAAAGGAAACAATGCTTTTTGTTTGAATGGCTAATTTTTGCTCGTCTAGTGGGAAGACTACCTGGAAAAACCTCAGTCAGGATGGTCGGTCACTGGGATAAAAATAACAAAATAACGTTCTGCCACTGAGAATTGACAATGAAGAATGAGCGGGAGGTACCGTACTATTCCTGACACCCAATATATTATATTCGTGTATTCACATCTATAGTATATGAATTGTGTGCATGTGTGAATTGGATTTATGTCGTTTAAGCGGGGTAAAAGGATCCTGGAAGGATTTTTTTAAAATTATTTTAAGACCTTTAGGCATCTGAGGATCAAGCCGGGATAGGTTTGGGAGAGTGTGTTGGAAGGTAGACGGCCAGGGCCTATTTGATAGGCACCATCACAGTGTTTGCCTGGTATCGCTGAGGAAAAAATCTTGGGAACCTGAGTTAGAATGGTCGGATGCTGGAATCGATCCCGGTACTTTCCGAATACTCAGCCAACGCTTTAGAAGTTTTTTTGCACTTTGTTCACCCTAAGCATGTCTCACTTGTTCAATTTGATATAACTTTTTATACTGTATGGACTGATATTCTTAGAATTAAGTTAAAATCACACAAACAAACATTCATGCGTGAGGCAAACCACTAAGCTATTTAAGTGGGAGAATGTGGCCAGGGCCTAAGTTGATAGTATCATCCCGGTGTTTGTTGTTGACAAAAAATCTAGAAAAGCTCTTTAAGGTTGCCACAGTGTACGAATTAAGTATATTCATATGTTGTTGATATGAAAATAACGTGATAAAATTAATATTCTTCATTATACGTGCCAGCAATATGGCCACATAGAAAAAATATTGTAGACAAGACACCATTTCAAGATGTAGGAAATGTGGCTGAAAAGAACATCCACCAGAGGAATGCCGGATACAGGAAAATGAGATAACCTACGTTCAATGTAGAATTAATAAGAAAAGATGTAACGCAAATAATCGTAAAAACTCTACAACGTATAAAATCGCATACGAACGAATCACTGAAAGAACAAATTATGGATAACATTACAACAGAATTCTAAGCTAGTCATAACAGAGATAAGGAAAAATTTACAGTCAAAAATCATCGATATTAGCTGTATCCAGGAACCTTACTGCTTTCGGGGTAAGATCATGGGAATGCCATTACGAACATCGATTTTCGCCGATGGACTGAAACCAATGACGGCGACTCTTATACGTAATATTAACATTAAAGCCTTACAACTAAAACAGTTCAGTGGTGATAAGTTGATGTGTCTGGGGTCTTCGTGGGTGATTTAACCTTTATTCTGGTCACTGCTTATTTTCGGCATTCGGATCATACTGAAGTTCAAGTAAGAAAATTGGAAAATATCTTAAATCACCTCCGGCAAAAGAGAATAATTAGAATTGTGGATATCAACACGAAATCAGTATTGTGGGAGTCTCGCAAGCGAAGTGAATTGGTAGAAGATTTAGTGCTGCAGACTAATTTAGTAATAATGAACAGACCCAGCTTTCCGCCAACGTTTAGAAACATATCAGGTGCTCAAGAAACTTACGCTAAAGAATAATGAAATATCACTAGTTTATTTATCCTATTTCAGTGACTGCTTCGGCTTATTAGTTCATCATCAACATTATTACTGCTCTTCCGAAAGTGATATGTCCTTCAAGCTCACAAAAACCCTCTCCATTTATCCTGATCTTGGGGTTTCGTTTTCATTTCAACATACAATTTATCTTTGTTAATACTGCCACTGGTCTCCCTCCAGGCGTCTCCCAAGGTGGCGGAAAGGGGAATACCGACCAGTACTGCGGCCTTGCAGTTAGTAGAAGCATCTACAAAGGCAAGATAACCCCGAACAAAAATATCATGGTGAGGGAAAGCACTTTCACCATTACCACCCTGAGGCTCAAGGCGAATAGCATCGGCAAGGCTCAGAGATGAACAGAGGACGACATCTTGAATGTCTGATTTTACTACGAGGTCGTAGAGCTGACAACTCTACACCGCTAAAACATGTCAAGAAATAGTAACAGATGGTTCATGGACTCTCCTGGCGTAAAATATACGGTTATGTCGGATCTCCGGGCGGGGACTGCTTCAGGGGTTCCAGCAACAGGATTAAGAAAGATCTTAGAATTGAAAGGTGGAACGTACGAACGTTATACAAAACTGGCGCTCTTCAGGTGGCGGTACGCGAGACCGAGTACTAGTTGGACATATTAGCGATACAAGAAATCCGGTGGAGGTGTCAAGATAGTATCCAACAGGGAAAATACATTTTCAAGTACGAAGGAAGTCAGTTACACAATTTCGGAACAGGATTCATCTTTAAGAACAGCATCCTTCAGGTGGTTTAGAATATAGAGTTCGTACGTTACGATACGTACTCGATGGGGCAACACGGTTTTAACAAATGTCTATGAACCGACCGATGAGACTGATGGGACCGACAAAGATATATTCTATGATGAGCTAGAAAAGTTGTTTGACCGATTACCGGAGTACAATTCGAAAATTATGTGAGGTGATTTCAACGCAAAGGTACGTAGGTAGGGAATATATACAAATACAGCCGTCAAGAAAAAAACAACAATGGAGAAAGACATAACTTTCGCGATATCAAAAAACCTATTGTAAAAAGCACGTGCTTTGAACACAAAGACATACACAAATACACATGGGTATCTCCGGATGGAAAAACTCTCAACCAGATCGATTACATAATAGTAGATAGACGAAGACACACCAACATAATGGACGTTAGGTCGTACAGAGGAGCGGAAGGTGACACCGACCATCAATTAGTGATCACAAAAGTAAGGGAAAAGTTATGCATCGCGAACAGAGAAAGCAAGGGATCAAAACAACTGAAATTCGAAGTGAAACTATTAAATAATCCGAGCATAAGAGCAGATTACCAACTCGAACTCTCAAATAGGTTCGAAATCCTAGCCGACTCGAGTAACAATAAAGATGATATTAATAATGAAATTGATGTAAGTAAGATGTGGGAGGCAATTCGTGAAACAGTTAAGGGCGCAGCGAAGGAACGTGTAGGTGAAAATAAACTCAAGGAAAACAAACGTTGGTTTGTAGAAGAATACCTTAGCTTCACGAGGAACGAAAAGAAGCAAGGCAACGTTGGCAAGTAATAAAAGCGAAGCAAATACCAACCACTACCGTAACGCGAAACGAAACGCCACAGAAGCAAAAAGCACAAATATCTGACACAGGAAATAGAGGAAAACGGGAAGACAAATAACATTTGATATCTATAAAAAGGGGTGAACTTGTTAAGAAAAGGTTACCAGGCGAGATTAGTATTCTGAAACGATTTGGAGTTCCGAAAAAATTGATTCAACTAGTGAAGATGTGTCTCAGCGACCCCATAAACAGAGTACGGATAGGATGTCAGATAGTCAGATAATATGTCACATAGTTTCAAGATTCGTAACGGATTGAAACAAGGCGATGCCTTGTCACCACTACTGTTTAACTTTGCGTTAGAATATGCGATTATAAAAATTAAAGGGGACAAAGAGGGGCTATCATTGAATGGTTTGAATCAACTGCTCGGATACGCGTATGATACGGACGATATCGATGCACTACAAAGCAACACCGATGCTTTAGTAGAAGCGTGTGATGAGATAGGTCTACAGGTAAACATAGATAAAACAAAATACATGATAACGAACCGGAACACAGGAAATGAAAGAAATAAAAACATAAGAATTAGGGATGAGGTCATAGAGAAAGTAAACAAATTTAAATACTTGAAAGCATACGTAACAAGCAAAAATGAGGTCACGGAAGAAATAAAAAGTAACTTAGTATCGGGAAACGCATGTGTCTATTCAGTCCAAAAACTTCTAACATTGCGATTAATATCAAGGAAATTGAAATTAAAAATATACAGAACGGTTATTCTGCCGGTAATAATACTTTACGGTTGCTAAAGTTGGAGTACGACCCTAGCAGGTGAACATAAATTACATGTGTTTGAAAATAAGGTTTCGAGAAGGATATATTGGAGATGATATGTTAATGGAAGAGACTGCATTAATGAAGAACTCCACGGACTGTACGATTCACCAGATGTTGTAAAAATAATGAAATCGCGAAGACTAAGGTGGGCAGGCCATGTAGCTCGGATGGGAGAAAAATTAATATTATATTATATCCTGGTTAGAAAGCTTGATGGAAAGAGACCATTGAGAAGACCGAAACATCGTTGGAATAACAATATTAGAACGGATGTTCGAGAAGTAAGTGTTTGTGATGAAAACTGACTTGATATTGCCCAGGATAGAATACAATGGCGAACTTTTGTTACTGCGGCGATGAACTTCCGAGTTCCGTAAGCCACAGAGTTAGTTAATACTGCCAAGGCGTTGAATTTATTTTCTTTCTCTTCCTCTCTTTCTCTCTCAACCATGTTTTGATTACATTCCTCATTACACTGTCTTTACACGTTGTCTTACCAGTTTCTTTTCTCTTCTTCGTTTTTCCCATTATTGTTCGTTTATCTTTCGCCTATTCTCTTGATTACTTCATTTTGCATCTTCTGTATTCAGCTGATTTTTTCATTCTACTTCATGTTCACGTTGCAAAGGCTTCCAATTTTCTTTATTCGCTCTTTCGTAGAGTCCATATGTCTGTTCCATAAACACAATACTCAATATTTAATTAATCTTTTTTACTGCTCTGCTCTCTCTCTCTTCCAATCATGATGTTTGCTATAGTTCGATTTTTTGTTCCTCGCATCGTTTCTGCAGCTGTTTTAACACTCTGTGAAGTGATATTTCGTTTTCTGTAACAAGAACCATATCATTAGCAAATCTAATGCATTTTATTTTTCTTCCCCCTCCCTCCTCCCTTCCCGTTCTAAGGTAGTGCGATGGCTTCGTATTTCGCAGATCGCCGGTTCGATACCAGCGGTCTATTATCCTGAGGTTTTTCCAGAGTTTTTCCTCAATTACACCAGGCACATGCCGGGATGGTACCTTCAGCTTAGGCCCTCATATCCTCCTTTCTGTACCCTTTCCATACCCTACATCAGCCTGAGCCATAGTTGCTTAAATTCGGGGAGAACAAAAATTCAAATTCAATTGAGTAAAACTCGAAAACTGGATATTGGAAAACGGGTTTAATATTTTCCAAGAAAAACAAATCGTTTCGGTGCTCATTGCTACTAAGTACTGAAATGATGCAAAATTCTAAGATATTTTTTTAGGATTACGAATACACCATTCACCATACTGGTTGTCCCGTCATAGCATTATCCTAAACATGTTTATCTATATTAGAAGAGACGGCATCATTTCAATTGACGGAAAATTACACGAATTATTCCATAATATGATTCCAATTTCGCATGATTCCCTTTCTACTGCTAAACAGTAAAATAATGGAAAGTATTACAGAAGCAACATTTCCCTGAAGCACGAAATATTGACTTGCAAATCAATTTGTTTGTCTCCATTAATTTGACCACACACAGTTTTTTTAGTAGTAGTACCGTTGTCTCCTTTTGATATGTATCTTTTAAAAAAAAAAAACCTTTAAGCGCTGAAACCAGACAATGACGACCGTGGGAAATGATCTCAGTCAGTAGATGTTCTAAAAGTCACGAATTGTTATTATTGTTTGAGATGACTTTTCTTTTTTTATTCTCAGATATTCAAGATAAATTATGCAGAAAATTAATGATATATACGCACGAAATCAAGATTTCTGATTTCCCATAAAAATGTACTATAAACACACATTTAAATTATTGTGCTAAAACGAAAATTTCATGTTTTGAGATTTTTATTAATTCTCAACTGTGCAATAAGCATCACCGCCCCGTTGGAATTATTATTAGTAAGTGGTTTTGATTCGATGTTATATCAGTTTCTTTTGAAAACTAGCATTTCTGTGAAACAAACTAATTATCTAATCCTTACTAATAATTTACGTATATTAGAAGTCCATTACACGATAATTGAAGGGATCAGGCTAACAATTTTAACTTTCTGAGAGAAAAAATAGGAAAATGTGAATTGCCCCCTCTTCATACTTATTCGACACTCCACGCCAACCCCCACGAACCAGTGGTTTGGGTAAATGTCGGTAGATGGCAATAGCATACTATTCTGTCAAAAGCTCAATTTTGAGCAAGGTGTAGGTTATCCTTGTCTACCAATGAACCTTTCAATTATAAATACATTAATAAAACAACCAAAATAGCTGCGTACCTATTCAGAAATGAAGAAAAAAGAATAATAATGATAAAACGAAATAACTCTCTAATGTAATGTGAGTTCTATTGCTATATCTTTTGTTCCGCGTAAGTCTGTGAAGCATAACTTAACCTAGCCTAACTCTGATTTGTTAACGAACTACCGAGGACCTTGTATAGCACACGTACAAGAGAGATCAGTCCGTATACGATCAGATTAGGATCGACGGCATTTTTCCAGTGCCGGAGGGTGCAAGTTAATTTGAGATATACAATACCAGTCATTGCACAGCGACTGATCATTCTATACATCATTGTGTTGTATACACTAAATGTCCTCTCATTGTTTCTCGCTAATATGACTGACAACCATCACACAGGACGTCATCGTCTACCTCCGACTATTCCAGGACCACCAGCTTACCAAAATCCGCCAGATTATACACCAGGAGCTACAGGAAAACATAAGCTCTATGCAGATCAGCATTCTTCCTCTACAAGACCAGACTCTTTCACTGCAAGCCAATCAGGACGGACCACACCAGTATCACCACCATCGAAAAGGACTCATACCATTAGCACTTCGGGTTCCGAATATATGGATCTGGATAATCAAACTGACTCTCTTGGACAAGAACAAGCTTCATACTCATTTCTTCTCACAAAGTTTGACCCGAAATATCAATCACCGAAACTCTTGCTCCAGCAATTCATCAAATATGTTTCTCGCGACGCTATCGCCCGTATAATTCCAACTAGAAACGGCATCATTGTTAAGTCGCCAAATCCAAAACTAGCTACTATCATCCGAAATAAACACAGCTACGAAATCTTCGGGAAATCAGCTAAACTAACTGCAATGGAGAATACATCTATCAGACATCCACCACCTCCACGAAGACCACCAATGCTCTCCGTAGTAATCAGAGGAGTTGAGCCAACCATCACAGACGAAGAAGCTGAACAAGAACTCTTGACTGAGGGACATATCATTACCAAGTGTCTTCGAATTAAAACCACATCAGGAACACCCAGCTATATCATCAGAGTCCTTACCAACAATCAAGACACCATCAATGAGTTACTTACAACAGGTGCATATATTTACAGAAGACGATATCGGGTCGAACCTTCTCACTCACCGCCTCCTTTACCTCTGAGATGTGAAAAATGCCAGCAATACAATTCTCATCAAACTTCTGCTTGTCCCAATACTCCTACATGTGCATACTGTACCGGACCTCACAACACAAAAGACTGCCCAAACCTACAGCAACCGCCTAAGTGCAATACCTGTGCAGAGAAACATCCAACCTTCAGCTACAAATGCAAAGGTCGTCCCACACCAAAGCCCGAAAATCCTGGTCTTGTCGCCCCTATCCGAACTCCTGAAACCAATACACAGATCCCACGCATTACATCCATGGCACAGCCCATTACCACATCACAATTCCTAACCTTCATAACAGTCGCTCTCCAAAACCTCTATCCCTTCCAACGCCAAGAAGTCCTCCACCATCTCCAATTCGCCGCCCGTACAATCCTCAACACCAATCAGCAAGCCACCTACTCCGGTCCCTATGTACTTGTACATACTAACATCTTAGAAACAGAAGTATAACTTTTCCAATGATTCCTAATTAATCACTTCCATTATTCACTTCATTCATTACAATGTATCCATCAGTGTACGACCAGGGCCTCACCTGTCTCTCATCAAGCCCAGAGTAGCCCCTGGGCAAGAAGACTGTCAATCACCTGTTTGGTCTAAATGTATGTGGCGTGGTAGTGCACTTCATATTTCACTCACTCCATTATCATTGATTTCCCTTACCTAAATTAATGATTATAAGCAAAGCTTATAATATCCAAGTTATGAAGATTAAGAAAAATAAAAGATAACAAAATATTATTGCTCCACTTCGACCACCTACATTCCAGTATTCCTAAATATCCCTAAATCCTCTTTCCCGAAATAAAGGGCGTAACCCTTTAACGGGTGCTAGTCAGCAGTGACTAGCAAGTAAAACAAAAAAAAAAGTCTGTGAAGCCCCATATTCTTGAATAATCTAAAGGTTATGACAGAAATAACATTCTTCTGGGGGGGAAAAAAATCCGGATTTTGGGGCCCATACTGAAAACGAAGAACTGCTAGAATTTGTTTTATGATGAAGAATGTTATTATAATTCGTGTAAACTAATTGTATATCATTGTACGTTTAATTAGGTTACTAACCAGATTTTATTTGACATAATTATTTTGTATATTGAACAAAGATAATTTAAGAGTCTTCTGCGAGAATTTCATGATTGTTTAATACAGGAATAATGGGGCTATTCTTTAATACAAAGTGCATATCTAAAAGAATTTTGTATAGGTAAACCTACCTAACTTCGTGATATTAAGGTGTATGACTGAAAAAGACACATTTACAGGCATGTAGGATGAATGTATTTTCTATATTAGGAAGGTCCTACGTACTACGCAAACAATACTGAACAAAAAATAAAAAAAAAACATAATTGGGTGAGCTACCTAACTTCGTGATAACATTGCAGAACAGTTAACCTACTATTTCACGTTTATGCACAAAATAATAACAAGAGTATTTGTAGAACAAACTTCTGTAAGAATAGTTACACAATGAAATCATGAACACACAAAATATTTAGTTCTTCAAAGGTCACTTGCCTGAGAAGCACTTTCTACGATGTGCACCAACTAACACTCGGAGTGATATCTGCACTGTAACAGTTGTTGCTGCAAATCTCTTAGACCACATTCCGATATTCCTGTCATCTCTTGAGCACCGATGTAACTCTATCTATAACGCATACTTTACTCTGTGAAGAATAATATGTCTCGATATTTACATCAAATCTTTTTCCTCTACTACGTTCTCACCTGTAATGCGCGAAAATAACATCCATAGACCGAAACTTTTTGAAAATTTTGAATACAAATTTAGAAATATCTATTTGTGCATGGTAAAGCATAAGTTTGAAGACACTTGTCGTGTTGAAACCACTGCGAGAATCTGGCCCAACCTTTGAGTAATAACAGTAGGTGAAGGGTTGCATCTGTCAGTGCCATGAGCATCATGGCCGCCAACTTGGAAGCCACCATCTTGGATTCATCTCTAGAATTTCAGATATGGTGGGAGTCATGTGACATCGTTTTAGGTTGGTTTCTTGTCAGAAATTCAAATTACTTTTGTCATCAACGTTTATTTGTTTAGGAAAAAGGGATTTTAAAATTTCGGATGTCCTATGACATGTGCTAAATTTAGTGGCAATTTTGGCGGGCACACAAACCAGTTTTTTTTTATATTATTATTATTCTCATGGGTCCTGCGTAACATCGGGTTCAACGGCGGCGCAGGCATGCTGAATCCGTTGATGGAGATGTCGTAGGTCTTTGATTGTGTATACTATGTGTCTTATATTAGTCCATATATATATAATCGAAGTGTGTGAGAGCAGGTGAACGAGGAGGCCATGCGATGGGCTATCGTCGAGCGAGCCAACATCAGAAAATTTAAGGCACAGCCTAAAAGTAAAAGATCAATAACTACTGTCCATACCACATAGAAAATACGCAGGGTTTGCTAATTCCTCACACTGATCGTTGAGGTTTTACTTAGGAATTTCATTCTAGACGGACAATATCACAAAATTGAGAGCGAAGTACTCCAACACATGCTCATAGTGTTAACATACCAACGCACTCGTAAACCATTCAACCTATAACATCATCAGATGGAATTTTGCATGCTCCACGTTTCGTTTGCTTACAAGAGAATAAGAATGGATTTGGCTATGTAATATTGTTGTCAGTTCAGTAAGACGTCTACCAGATAATATACTTGTTTGTAGCTTACTAACTTACGCTATGGCTTACGGAACTCGCAAGTTCATCGCCGCAGTAACTAACGTTCTCAAAGGTCTCTTCTAATATTGTCCTCCGAACTACGTCCCGCTCTTCCCAATAGTCTCCTTCCATCCGGCCTTCCAACCAGGAAAGAATATAATCTTCGTTTTCCCCCATCCGAGCTACATGGCCTGCCCATCTTAGACGTCGCGATTTCATTACAACATCTGCTGAATCGTACAGTCCGTGGAGTGCTTCATTATGCAGTCTTCTCCATTCTCCAGTCATCTCGTCCCGTTTCGGCCCGTATATCTTTCTCAAAATCTCATTTTCAAACACACGTAATTTTATGTTCATCTGCTAGGGTCGTACTCCACGTTTTGCAACCGTAAAGTATTACCGGTAGAATAACCGTTCTATATATTTTGAATTTAAACTTTCTTGATATTAATCGCGAGGTTAAAAGTTTCTGGACTGAATACAAACAAGCGTTGCCCGATACTAAGCGACATTTTATTTCTTCCGTGACCTCATTTTTGCTTGTTACGTATGCTCGCAAGTATTTAAATTTGTTTACTTTCTCTATACTCTCATTCTTAATTGTTATGTACCTATTTCCTTCATTCCCTGCGTTTCGGCTTGTTATCATGTATTTTGTTTCATCTATGTTTACCTGTAGACCTATCTCACCGCACACTTCTACTAAGACATCGGTGTTGCTTCGTAGTGCATCTATATCGTCCCCTATTAAATCTACATCATCCGCGTATACGAATAGTTTATTTAAACCATTCAATGATAGTCCCTTTTTGTCCCTTTTAATTTTTAAAATCGCATGTGCTAACGCATAGTCAAAAAGTAGTGGTGACAAGGCATCACCTTGTTTCAAATCGTTGCGAATCTTGAAACTATCTGGCATGTTATTACCTATCCATACTCTGTTTATAGGGTCGCTGAGACACATCTTCACTAGTTAAATCAATTTTTTCGGAATTCCAAATTCTATCAGGATACTGTATACCTTTTCCATTTTGATAGAAGCATATGCTTTCTTAAAATCAATGAACAGCTGGTGAACGGTCCCATTGTATTCCCATTTCTTTTCCAAAATTTGTCTCAAGCGAAAATCTGGTCCAACGTGGATCTATTTCTTCTAAATCCACATTGGTGATATCCAATTATTTCATCTACGTATACACTTATGCGTGTTAACAGAATATTACTTAATACCTTGTAACAGGTTGGAAGTAACGAGATTCCACGGTAATTATTACAGTCCAATTTATCGCCTTTTTTTTGTAAATCGGAACAATTATTCAGGTTTTCCATTCCTTTGGGAGCTCTTCTTTTCTCCATATAGCACTTATCAATTTATGTAGTTCCTTGATTAGTGCCGTTCCTCCTGCTTTAATTAATTCGGCTGGAATATTGTCTATTCCTGGTGATTTGAAATTTTTCAGTTTCTTTACCGACATTTCGACCTCGATCTCACTAGATTCGGGAATCCACGGTTCTGCGGTATGGATTTCAAATTCCTCTGTATGTTCCCCATTGTGTACATTAAGAACTTTGTCGAAATAAGTTTTCCACACATGGACAATTTTAGTCGGACCCGCCTGAAGATCTCCACGTTCATTTCTAATCATTCCTAATCTCGTCTTTTAACCTTTTCTTAACGAGTTTACCCCTTTGTATAGAACTCGTATGTTATTTGTCTTCCGCGTCAGATATTCTCAACCTTCTGCGTCAGATATTCTCGCTTTTTGTTTCTGAACCCGCATGTTGCGGTACGTTTCGCGTTACTGTAGTGGTTGGTATTTGCTTCGCTTTTATTACTGAGCCATCGTTGCCTTGCTCGTTTCCGTTCCTCTTGAAGCTTAAGGTATTCTTCATCAAACCAAGGTTTGTTTTTCTGTTGTTTCTTCTCCCCTAGACGTTCATTCGCTTCGCTCTTAATTGTTTCACGAATAGCCTCCCACATCTTAATTACATCATTTTCATTATTAATATCATAATATCATCATTATTATTACTCGGGTCGGCTAAGATTTCGAACCTATTTGAGAGTTCGAGTTGGTTATCTGCTTTTATGCTCGGATTAGTTAATTATTTAACTTCGAATTCAAGTTGTTTTGATCCCTTGCTTTCTCTGTTCGCGAAGCATAACTTTTCCCTTACTTTTGTGATCACTAATTGATGGTCGGTGTCACCTTCCGCTCCTCTGTACGACCTAACATCCATTAGGTTGGTGTGTCTTCGTCTATCTACTAATACGTTATCGATCTGGTTGAGAGTTTTGCCGCCCGGAGATACCCATGCGTATTTGTGTATGTCTTTTTGTTCAAAGTACTTGCTCTTTACTAGTAGGTTTTTCGAAATCGCGAAAGTTATCAGTCTTTCCCCATTGTTGTTGGTCTTTTCGTGAAGGCTGTATTTGCCTATAGTAGGTCTATATCTTTCTTTCCTCCCTACCTTTGCGTTGAAATCCATCAACACATTTTTTTTTTAATTATACTTCGGTAATCGGTCAAACAACCTTTCTAGGTCATCGTATATCTTTGTCGTTATCATTAGCCACCTCGATTGGAGCATAGACATTTATTAAAACCGTGTTACCTCATCGAGTACGTATCGTAACGTACCATAATCTTTCGTTTACGAACTCTGTATTAAGAACATCGTGAAGGATACTGCTCTTAATGAGGAATCCTGTTCCGAAATAGTGAGACTGTGTATATCTGATACACTCTTTCGAATTTAAATGTTTCCATGTGTAAAATACTGTATCATTTATCAGCTTTTTCTCCTTATTTGAAATTCCAGAGCTGAATCCAATATGGCGACCATGATGATCATTTGATTATTCAAAGACTGGATCAGATTGTCGCAGTGGTTTCAACACTACAAGTGTCTTTAGACTTATGCTTTACCATGTACAAATAGGCACAAATCGATATTTCCAAAAATTCCTATTCAAAATTTTCAAAATGTTTTGGTCTATGGATGTCATTTTCGTGCAGGTTATCAAACATTACGATGTTGATATGCTACTGGGATAATTTAAGAAAAATAATAAAACTCTGGATGGAACGAGAAAATGTTCACACTTCAATGTAATTCAAGCATTTTTCTTTAATTGTCTAGACAGTTATAGAATTGAGAAAGTTTTGAGAATTGTGAAACACAGTAGAAATAAAAAAGACAGCTTTCTCTCTTGAATCAAAATTTGCCAGCGTTTGAAATTACAATCAAAATTAGCAAGTAATTGAGACAGTCATCCTAATTTACCTTTTGTTGTAACTCGTCTTCACTATCTCCTTCCCAGTGGTTCTTGTTGATCAACGAATGCCCCTCTGAGCCTAAGAGTAATTTAAAACTTCTTTTAGTGGGAACAAAGAAGTTGGGGGGGGGGGTGTCTGAGCTTAATCGCGTAAGTAATCTCTATTCACTTTCGTTCTGGAACCATTCCGCGTGTGGTGCTCTCTACACTGTTAAAAATGACTTTCTCAGAAATGAATAAATTTTCCTATTCAAAAATAATCGAGTAAATTTTACTTGAAAGTGAGAAAAAATATTCTCAAAAATTAAAATTTGAGAATGGTAATTCTCAAATACGAGCTAAGGCGTACTTTTCAAATTTGATCTGATGCAATTATTCGAACTGTGTGTCTCTGGAAAGGTAATATTACAATCATGCGAGATAATTAAATGAAATATGTAGACATAGTTTATTATCTGGCAAGCGTTTTAAAGGAATATCGTAAACAAGTGCAATGATCTCAAACATTCAACAAGAACTAAATTTTCTCTCGGACAGTCCAATCTGTATTGCTGCGACTGCATGAGATATTCATACGCGGGCGTGATCGCGGTACAAATAAAACATACTGTCGAGATTTAAGTTTAACTCTTCTGCTTCCTAAGATTTATTTTTCGTGAGATTATAAAGTGTGTTTACCTGTTGTGCTAGTAATAAACTCCGAATAAAGGTGAATGAGTTTCATAACATACTGTCCTGTTGCATTTCCCGCGTTGTCAATAGATGTCTCTACTTTTTATGATGCAAAGTTGAAGTGAGTATCTGCTTTGTATTATGCTAAATTGTTGCTTTTTATGTTGTATTATTGGCATATGATTTAAATATGTTTAATAATGATTCGTTATGCAGATTAAAGCGATTGTACAAACACAACGGAGTATTATAAAATAATATGTGCCTCAGATGGATATGTACAGCAAGATTATAAATCATGTATGCATGGTGCAGCATGTACACTGAATATGGATATTGTAATATTATTCTTGAACATTAGCTCACTCAATACTCATAAGCCATTATTTGAAGCCTTATTGCTGGAAGAAAAAGCACAGGCTTTTCTACTAAATGAAACACACCTTCCACCACAATCATCCTGTAAATTCTCTGGCTATAAATTCATTCATCAGGCAAGCAATATTCCGGCTTTAAGAGCTAACAGAGGGGCAGCGCTAGGTTTCAAACCATCAATACCTCATCGCATCCATTCTATTCCACAACTTGCATTACCAGAGCATATCCTTACCACACTATACTTCAAAAACCTATATGTAACCTTAATCACCATCTATGTTCGTCCAGGCCATCCCATACCATTACAATTTTTTCAGTATATCTCTAATAATTTCAAAGCATTCATAATTATGGCAGATATCAATATTCATAGTAGATCCGATAGACAGAAAAAACAGTTCACCAATTTTATCAGCAACAATACGAACGGCATACTACAACAATTACCCAAACCTACCCGTCCGATTACACAAACTACCCCAGATATAGTCATCCTTTCCCCTAACCTTATCCAACGCTCTCACCTAGAAGTCCTGGATACTGTAGGAAGCGACCATGTACCCATCAAACTTACTCTACACCGTCAACCATCCCAACAACCTGACCTACCCCCACCAAGAATCATCACAAGATACGATCTCGCCAATTGGAACCAGTACAGAAATTTCATCAACGACAAACTGCTAAACGTTGAGGAACCAACTAACGAGGAAGAGCTGTACCAGACGCTACAAACCATCACCGAAACTATTCAGTCAGCTTCAGCACAGAACATACCAACATCTACAACAACACCATACAAGCCGAAATTACCACCGGAATATCTCGCACAGGTTAAATGCTCTAGACAAGCCTTCCGAGACTACATAAGAACTCGAAACCCGGCAGCTTTGCAACTCCATAGGCAACTACAGCGATCAGTTCGAAACTACATAACAGCATACAAACTTAGACAATGGGTGAAAACCTGTAACCAACTCCGAGACACAACACATCCGACGAAATTCTGGAAACGTTTCAACCTCCTCACTGGAAAAAAAGACAACTACAACATACCCATTGCTTCAAGACAATCAACCGATTCAAACTGATCAGGAAAAAGCCAATGCCTTTGCAAAGTATCTACAGGAAATCTTCACACCTCAGCAGAATATCATCGCCAGGACACATCCGGTGAATAATCTCAACATTACATCACCAGAACTACAACCAAAGTCAGATCATCGTCTCAGGAATGACAAACCTCTCACCGAACTTATCACCGTCGAAGAAATAGTCAGCACCACCGCTCGAAAGAAAAATACCGCTCCAGGCCAGGACGGTATCACATACCGCCATATTAAGGAAGGACCTTATCGCCTACTCCAATTTATAGCAGTCATCTACAACTTTGTATTGCGATCAGGATACATACCAGCACAGTGGAAAACCTCTAAAACCTTAATGTTTCTCAAACCCGGCAAGCCTCCTGACAAAATAAGCTCCTACCGACCCATCCAACTCACTTCCACCCTAAGCAAGATCCTTGAACGTATTATAGTAAAACGCCTCCATATTCACCTACAAGACCGAAACCTTTTACCAACACACCAAGCAGGATTCCGCCCCGGCTACAGTATCCAGGACCAACTTCTCCGTCTTTCCACTCATATTACCAACCATTACAATACCTGCAAACCGTCATGCCTCGTTCTTTTTGATTTGAAAAAAGCTTTCGACAAAGTATGGCACGCAGGACTTATCTGGAAACTACTTAGATTTCATCTACCAATAGCATATATCAGATTCATTTACAACTTCCTTACTGAACGTCTCGCATACATCACCATTAACCACACTAGCTCTTTTCCCATATTTTTACATACAGGAGTTCCACAAGGTTCAGCACTCTCCCCATTACTCTACATAATGTACTGCACAGACCTTCCACCTTTACCAGCATCCGTCCACCTTTATCAATATGCAGATGACACAGCCTTTTTAGTCACAGCTCAAACTATTCAGCAAATCAACCGTGCCATGCAAACAGCAATCGACACATTTAACAACTGGTGCTCTACTTGGAAACTAACAATCAATGCTGCTAAAACACAGTCAATAGTCTTCTTACCACCAAAACAACGTTCCCATGTTCAACGAAACCCTTCGAAACTTCACCTTACAGTACACCAAACACGAATCAAACCATCCCAAACCGTCAAGTACCTAGGCATTATCTTTGATTATCATCTAACATGGAAACCACATCTAAAAGAGATCACCACAAAAGCTTATAACCGTCTAAATCTCCTTAAAAGACTTACAGGCACAACATGGGGTCTAGCGCCAACCACTATCATCAATAACTACAAAGCATTTCTAAGACCTGTCTTAACCTATGGGCATCCAGCTTGGCTTGCAGCATCATCCTCATTCTATAATAAGCTCAAAATCCTCGAACGACACGCATTCCGTATTGCTTACCGAATAAAACTCCCCAGCCCAACAGCAGACCTTTACGCACGAGTCACTATACCCAATATACTGTTTCATTTAGAAACCTTACGCACCCGCTACATCACAAGTCGTTATGAAGATTACCACCCACTGTTGTTAGACACGTTATACGATAACGCCACGTACCATGCTCATCCTCGCCAGCAGCTAATCGACAATCCACTATCACTTCTTCTCAGTATCTACCTTTCCTCTCTTCCCCCAAATCATCAACACATTCCCGAACTCACACCACTCGCCACTCCGCACCCGCCTCATCACATACTTCCATCACGTGCACAGTAATCCATCAAATACTAACAGGGCTCACATTGTCTCCCATCAGCGCCCCGTGTCGCCCCGGGGACAGAAGATAACATTCATTCGTCTACACTAACTTCCCTGAATGTTGTGATTGTGGCGTGCAAGCACTTTCTGAATTCATTTTTTATATATCATTTATCATATACATATATTTGAAGTTTCTTATAATCCCACGTAAGTGAATGGTTACGATGCAAAATCGTAACGATCCAAATTTGGTAAATAATAAAGAATAATGAGCTCCTTAAAACCTCGTAGACCAGCTCCAACTCATCCATCCCGCCTTATCCGTCAAAGCTTTTTCCATAAAAAGGGCGTAACCCTTTCAGTGGGTGTTGCCATGGCTTCACCATGGCAAATTGAAAATAAAAAAAATGCAGCATGTATAGGGTATATTTATATTTATCCTCTGTTCAATACATATTTTTATCTTTGTCACCTGCGTTTGTTTTTAGTTAGACGTAGGAGAGGGCTTTTCTGTGATTGCAAAAACGAGCTGAGAAACACTCAACACTGGTGCGATCACGGATAAGGTTCTCTCTCTACTGTGTTTTAGAGGTCTGTAATCCCACTACAGATTATACTTGCGACAATTTTGAATACATATTTTCTCATCTTCATTCGCTCTCAACGTCATTTTGAGTAAATTCCTTCTCACAATGTGAATGAGTTTCTCTCAACTTCGAATAAATATTTTGTCATTTTTTTAGCTCTCATAACGATTTTGAGTGATCACCCTCTCAAAACTTTGAAACAAATGTTCTCAATTTTGACCAACTATTTTCTCATTTTCGTAGTTCCGGAGCTACCTTTTGAGTCATTACGTTCTCAACATTTTGAGCATATGCTTCGTCACTTTTGAATATATTTCTTCTCATTTCTGAAAATAGTCCCAATTTTTCTCATTTTTGAGCTGAAATTTAAACTCATTTTCGAGTAGTTTTACATCATGTTTGAAACTTTTTTCTCATTATCCGAAAAATATTTTCTCATTTTTTGAGCACCATCACGTGTTCAAAATTGAGCAAAATTTAGTCGGAGCCAGATTGAGCCCAAAATTTTCTTAAATTCGAGATTTTTTTTTTTTCGTTTTTGAATAAACCTTTTTAACAGTGTACAATATCTTACTTCTTTCTTGAGCTTCGTCTAGCTCACCTATTGGTATAATGAACTTTCGGACTACACTAGAGGCATGAATGAGTATTTTGGGCACACAAACTGACATGTAGCGATTATCTGTTCAACAATGCTACATATCTTTCTGCAATTTCGGCGCAGTACTTGCCGAAGACATCCACACTTATTTCATACGGGAATTATTATCCCTCATAATAACGGCACACGCACTGATGATGACTTTAACTACATCTTTGATAAATGCAGAAAAAGATATCGGCAAAAGTTAGGTAACCATTGTCACGTCATTACTGGTTCGGAATCCAGGCTTGGAGACTTTTAATTTTTGCTCTGAATTCCTCCTGAATGATATTTCTGTTCAAAAGTGTGTTTCTAATCTTTAGTAATGTGCCATACTTGCAAGTCCAATCTGTAACTAATGTGAAGAATCTATTTTAAAAAATCGAGTACAGGCATGAAAAACTAAAAGGTCAAACCTGTATGTGTCGGTGTCCAAAATTAGTTCTCGGATAACATCCAATTGTTCATCATTCTGATCTTGCTTTCAAATTTCAACGACGGAACAAAACTGAGAGACCTGAAGGCCATAAATAAATTCTAATTCAGAAAACTGAGAAATGAGACAAAACAGAAGTAACAGAGCGCACCTATGTTCTTTCTTATTGCTCCACTGTCGAGCCTCACTTAACACTGAAAACGCGAATACCAACGCGCAAAGCGCAGGTGGTTTGTTAAAGTGAATATATATGTGTTCATTAAGGATTAGCCAACAATTGAAAAGTGGTTTCATAAGTTCCTCTCCATTCCTTTCCTTTTAATTCGTTAACTATGAAGAACAATGAACATCAATGAAACACAAGCGCTAAATTACAGCAAAAATTACTCGATCTATTCAAAATACTACACTTCCATATCGAACTTATTCCAACCCAATTTTACCCCCTCCGTTAGTGGCCATGTACCCTAAACTTAACGAATTAGCTTTCTCTGTTATACTACGTTGTCAAAATCATTGCATTGCCGTATTCACAGGAACCTGTCAAGTTCCAATCGTATATCCACATGGCTACATCTTGACGAAGATGGATGTCCCAATTTTTAGCTCCTCAATATGTTAGCAATCCCCCTATGGCAGACATTTTTGGACTCATCAAAAATACCGGCATTTCAGTTCCAGATCATTTTTCTGAGTTTCGCACCTCTGTGTGTCGAGTTGCAAATAGCTGAGTACACGGTGTGTCCCCAGCGTTGTTCTAATACTTAGGTAGGTACACGCTTTCTTCTAAAATTTTAAGGTGGATACACGCCGTGTACCTGGGCATATCACGAAGTTATTTAGGTTTACCTTACATTGAATTTCCTGTGCAATTTTCTCCTGTAACTCAGGACTCTAAATAGTATGACAGTAATCTAACAAAGTTCAAATTAATGATTCAACAAGGCGAAGTTCATATCCAGCTCTTACCTCTTGATGGAATCTATTCAGATTTCGCAGAAGTTCCGACTCTTATTAGTACTGTGACATAACAGATAAGGATGGATTCGTTAAAATGTTACTCCGAAGTTTTTAGAAGAGGTCATCAGTCTTAAATTGGCTGGTGTTACAAGACGTCCTTTTTCAAGATATCCTTCCTTCCTTTCAACGCTAGGTTTAAAGTCCTACCTTCGTTTCTTCAAACAATATAGTTCTTTCCAACAAGCAGTGAAGGAACAAAATGAAAAACGTTCGTTTATGGCTGTAACACGACTAAGTATGGGTAAGTTCGAGTAGTGACAACGAATCCTGCTATAACGAGATCATTAATCATTCTGTTTTTTTTTACAAATTTACTCCCGGATTTGACAGGTCGCTAATTAAAAAATTAAATTGAGCTTAACTCTTGCGTTTTACCCCTTTCCCCGGCCCGGAACACAAATATCTATAACGTAATGCCACAGGGCATTTGCCTTTTTGTTGGATGAAAAAAATAATAATAATAATAATAGCGGGGTTGGCTTCGACGAGATACCTACAGGCGCAAAGAAATTAATTTAGTTTAAGAAGAAGAAGAAAA
>JAGDQP010024869.1:0-10933 GCA_022664845.1 Lepisma saccharinum
GATTTTCACTGTTCTTCTCTATTTCACTTCCGAAAGCTAAATTTATGCGCGCATCGCGGCTACAACATTCCATTCCAGTACTTTTGCACTATATGCACTTCGGGCCATATACGCACATTTTAGCATATTTTTCACGATTTTCCCTCATTTATACTTGGAAATGCATTGAATATAGTTATAGACACTTTAAACACCTGCACTTTTCTTGAAATACGCCTGGAGAATACCCTGTCTTTGTAGTCATCCTTGCGTAGCACTATATCCAGAATTTTTTATAATGAATCCTCACCATTTCCAAGTGCGTCCATGCCTGCCTCATTTTGTTCTGGTACTCACAAACGACATCCGATAGTTCACGCATTTCTTATCGACAAATATGCACACTACCTTCCGTCAAGCAACACTACAAAAATCCAATGAGCGCCAAAACATCAACTGCCATTTTCAAGTAGTGTATCGCTATCAGAGTTTTAAACGGAAGTTTAGTCAACAACACGTCACTGCTAGCTTGTTACGTAACACATGAACTGTAAAAGCAACGTTTCGTGCACTTTTCGTATATTATCTTAAATTAGTGACCATACAAACGTGGAGGTTAGGTGCGGTCATGGATCTTTACAAAATATATTTTCATATTTATTATTAATAATTGCTTTCTTTCACTTATCGTAAGATAATCTTACATTAGTGACCATACGAACGTGGAGGTTAGGTGCGGTCATGTATCTTTACACTCTTTGTTCTCATATACGTGACAGTTCTTAACGCAACTTCCATTCAAAATTCCGACAGCGATACGCTCGCGGATTACCGCCGCTCATGGCGCCACGATCGGTTTTCATATCGTCTGTTCCTCATAATGGCCGATTAATTTCCACTTTGGAGCAGGTAAGAAAGCTTCTTTATTTACAGAAATTAGGCACTTTAGACAAGCAGCGCCGCGCCAATTTTACATACGACACCTTCCTTTACTTACCCACAAACTACATTTTTCCTGTAAATTTTCCATTTTTTGGCGACGTAAAACTATAACAGCACCGAGTTGCGGAATTGCGTGTGTCATTACTATTTCGTTGCTTACGCATTAGACTTGATGAACAGATGGCGGCATTGTGGAACGCTAATGGCCACTTCGTGTTATGAATGATAGGTACTTTGTTAGTAGGATCACGGATAAAACAGTAAGAACGAAAACGCCATGCACTTGATATTTAACACTACATGTGAGCACCTTCAATGAGGAAGCAGCAAACTAGTCCAATGTATCGTTCAACAATACTAAGATTACAGGTTCGTCAGTTCATAATGAATTTTATGGGCGGTAACGGTACTATGGCTTACACCCGTCCTGAAGGTTCACCAGTTCATGTATCGGCTTTATCAGGTGTGAAGGTAGGTAGAAATCTACTGTTACTGGAGGAAAATGACGTGTTTGGAGGGTTGGCAAAAACCATGTTTTTTTATTTAAAAAAAAAAAAACTTTTTGGTTTAAATCAGTTGTTTTTTTAAACCGTATTTATATGGTGTACAGGCTTTGCTTTATTTATTTATATTACATATAGATAGAAATAATTTTATTTCTCCTTAATATCCTTATGCAACAGCGGGGTTATGGAGGGCGGGACCTACAGCTTAAAGTGAAATCCGAACCACTACTCAGTTTGCACCTGAGAGAAATTATCCTCCATCTGGACTCGAACCCGGGACCTACAAATGCTATGAGTCTACCGAGTCATCCACACAGAACAGCTGATAGAAATACGTTGTACTTGTGAATATAATTATTATGAGTTACTTCAGAAGAACAAAATAATACACAACTACACAAGTGAAATCATTGTACAGACTTATACTAACTAACTCTATGGCGTACGAAAATCCCAAATTCATCGCCGCAGTAATAAACGTTCGCCATTGGATTCTATCCTGGGCGACATCAAGCCCGTTTTCATCACGAACACCTACTTCTCGAGTTATACACAATATTAAAATAAATGGACAGTTTCAAAAGATCTAATTTAGTCCAGGCTAGTTCACTGAGTCAGAAGTATTATCATAATGAAATTGACTTTAAAATGAAATATAAACAGTGCTGCAATTCATGCATGCTCAGGAGCTAAAGTTTGAAAAAAAAAAAAAAACTAAGAAAAGAAAAAATTTCCACATTGGTAAGCAGATTCATCTTCATAACTTTTGAGCTAATGCTCGGATTTTGATGAATTCTTTTTTGTTTGAATCTTAGCTTCAGAAGCTATTAACAGAAAAAAAAATCAGGATGGGATCTCCAAAGGATCACATAAAAAAAAAGTGTCTTTTCAATACCAATGGAAGTATCCTGATATTCAAGTCATTTTTCTTGTACGTCTTCGGTCCAAGTAATGTGTTCTTGCAAGTTCTTCGGAAACACACAGTGTTTGTGTGTGCACTGTACACCACAATGTGAAGTTAATGTTGGCAAAAAAACTACTTTGTATGGGCCATTCTAGTAGCTTTTGACTTCGGCCCGTCATCACGTTTTAGTTAAAATCCACAATCACAAACATTCGAACCTGGAACCTTCGAGTCGCTGGCTTAGCGCCCTAACTCACACGGCTACCAGGTCGGATCATGAATGTTGACATCTATTGAATTTGAAGAAACTTAACATGATCTCATCAAACTGTTAGTTTGCAATGATGAAACTGACTGCATGATGGAAGTTTGTGATGTCCATTCTTACTTTATTATAGAAGAATTTTCGACATCAAAATTTGATGAATTTGATCTGGCAGAAACGGTTGAATTTAAACAATGGGTAATGACCGATAGGAATAAACTAGTCACACAGATTTTGAGCTGGAAGAATTAATAGAAGACATCACCAAGAAGATGGCAAAATTGATTTTTCATTCTTATACAGCAAAGGCTTAAGCCAGTTACCTATTGAAACGCAATCTCTTCCTACTTTAGATGCTTTGACCCTTAGGGACTTCAGTGAGAACTACAACTTTGTGTGCAAGATAAAGCACAAGGATTTCACTGGACAAATGGCTGCTGTACATTTCAAAGAGGATAGTGAGTGGAAGTGCAAAAAACTTCTGTATTTTGAGTAATGCCATGGACCATGAAGTGACTGTGGTTTATCAGACTCAGAAACTTTTGATGAATTTCATCAGAAACAATGCAGGTCAAGCTACGCACGTCGAATTCTTTACAGATGGATGCGCTGCACAATATAAGAACGGAAAGGTCTTAAATTTTACTACCACAACCAAGATTTTGGCCTAACGGCAAAGTTCCTTTGCAACAAGCCACACGGAAAGTCTCCATGTGATGGTCTTGGTGGGACAGTAAAACGCTGTGATTCAAAAGCCACTTTGCAACGAATTGTTTCAGGGAAAAAAATTAAATGATGCAAGTTTCGTGTGCAACTATTGCAGAGAACACAATGAAAACATCGCTTTCCATTACATTATTAAGAGGGCTCCTCGCTTCAGTCTCCCAATTTTCAAAATATTTCAAAAACTAAGAGTACTGTCAAAAATATAAATTCATAGCGCACTAGAACTTACAAATTACTATGAAATGTAAAGGACAGCGATCTCGAAATTTCGTCGATTGATGAGTGCTCAGACTTCAATTAAATAATGACGTCATGATCTTGGAAAACATCACTCGTCAATAGACACGATCTCGAAGTCGCTGTCCATTGCATTCCATAGTAATCCGTAAGTTCTAGTGCGCTATGAATTTACATATTTAATAATACTCTTAGTTTTTTAATTATATTGTAAAATATTAAAAATGGGAGGGTTGGGGCGAGGAGCCCTCTTAAAGATTCCATGCCACCCATTTGCCAGAAACTCGTGGAAAGATTTACAGTTGCAAAGACAATACCTGGGGACTAGGAGCCTTCACTATTTTGAGCCAACGTGAGGCATGTCAATAGGTGCAAAAGCTTTGAAGATTTCTGTGTTTCTGCTAGCTTTGTATGTGAAGAAACTGCAGCGGGATTTGTGGTCAATAGTGAAAGTGAACAATTATATTGCAGGTGCATATAATTCAAAATTGTATATAGGATTTGTTACTGATGTCCTTCTTAATGAAGGGAATGTGTCATTTATGTTTATGCACCCTCATGGGTCATCATCTTCATTTTATTGGCCTGCAAGTATGGCCTCTTTGTCTTGTGTCTATAACAATTGTACTTTGTGCTGTGGACATGGCAACCATGACTGGAAGAACATATAGGCTGTCAGCTACCTCAAGTGAATTAGTGGTAACAAAATGAAACTGTTTTGTGTAAATAGACTACTGTCATACAACTAACTGTTCATTTTAGAGATCATTTCTTTGAAAATTGTATCGCAATAAGTTTTAAGGTCTGCATTTGAATTTTACTGTCTTCATATAAATTATAATCCATACTAGTACTGTACAAAGAAAAATTATCTCCTTTTTTTATGTGATTCTATGGAGACCCCATCTTGATTGTTTTTCTGTTGATAGCTTGTGAAGCTAAGATTCAAACAAAAAAGAATTCATCAAAATCCGAACATCGGCTCAAAAGTTATAAAGATGAATCTGCTTACCAACGTGGAAATTTTTCTTTCCTTGCTTTTTTGGAAATTTTTGGTCCCTGTGCACCATGGTAAATGAATGGACGGACTGTTTATTTTTCATTTGAAAGCTAATATCATTATGAGAATAACGTAAAAAGAATGACTAAGTTACAAAGGAAGTTGTAGACATGTTTGTAAATGACCTTGAACTCGAATACTCCATTCGCGACTGCTTTTACTCAAATTTAGCCCAAATTTCAAAGTTCTGTAACTCGGGAGCCAGTGCACGGATTTTGAAATTGTTTGTAGTTTTGAAATCAACAATAAAATTTCTACCACGTACAAATTTTCATACAGTTCTGAGATGGTCGGGTTTAGGGTCCTAGTTGAACTGACGTGGATTGACCCTATAAAGAAAAGTAAATGACACTGGAAGTTATTTTTTTCTGTCATTACAGTGACAATAGTGGATAATAATAACAAAGTAAGCGGCTTGTTATTTCTTTCCATTTTATCAGGAAAAAAATGTAAAAGTGAAAATTTCACCTATATTTTAAAACTGTTTAAATCACGTTGTCCTATAGCCGTTTTGAGGCTAGAACTTATAGACAGAACTTTAAATATTCTCTGAGGTGTCAATATTTTAAATGTTTTTGAATTATTCAAATATGTGTAACTTTATAATTCGCTGTATTCAACAAAATTTTGCAGAATCTTATTTTTGAATACCCTGTACATCCTGAAGTATGAGCAATAACAAATTTTCAAAAACTTTTCAATTTCGCTTGTATATGAGATTCAATGTAACAAATATGAAGGAAATAAAAAATAGTCGAGCGACCACTACTTTTCGAAATTCTGTTAAATGACTCAGTGTGGTTTTAAAATAAAGTGTAGTTTTCCAGACAGGATTATTATGTCATAAGCGAATCGTTGCTGATTAAGGCACTTTCTTCGCTATTGAATTTAATTCTAACTTCATCCCAGTTCAAATTTTGGAACTCATCCTCCAGATAGCAGAAAACAGTTTTAGAAATAGTATATGTCCTTGCGTTATTACTTTTTATAACCTTAATTTTTTCACTCTGTGTTTCGGAGTTATTTAATGTATGCATTTTGGATATCTGGATGTTCAAGTTAATTACCACTGGCAAGGAGACCAAATTTAAAGCTTTTGCAAAATCATAGATACAGTGGAAGTTCATATTCATTAGTCCTCTCTATAGCTTCATTCAAAACTATGGAGTC
This sequence comes from Lepisma saccharinum, assembly GCA_022664845.1. Lineage (NCBI taxonomy): Eukaryota > Metazoa > Arthropoda > Insecta > Zygentoma > Lepismatidae > Lepisma > Lepisma saccharinum. The sequence goes on from JAGDQP010024869.1 coordinate 5,790, forward strand.
TACTGTGCTAAATCCACGAAATCTGGTTTTATCCTAGCCCTGGTTAAAATCGTAAGTCTTTGTTATATACGATTGAGAATAAGTTTGAACATTTTGTATAGAACTAAAAGTAAACTAACTGGTCCATAGTTCTCGAGGCATTTTTTTTATCCCTTTTTGTGCAACAGAATATTATTAGCATTAACTCCAATTCGGGCGTATTTCTCTCTTCTTGAGGCGCATTAAAATAGTTAAAAGTTTTTTTTATCTTTTGGCAATTTCCCCTTCATCCCTCTAAGTACTTTATCCTCTTCTTCTTTCATTACGTCTGGGATATTTACATCACATTCTTCGGAATCTTCGTCGAAGTTGTAAAATTTTCTCTCTCCATGTGTAAAAATCCAATATTTTTGTAATTTCTGGCTACGGTATCATCAGATATTTTTAACTTCCATTATTGTCCCCGCCCTTAATGAGCTGTTGTTTGGTTTTCTTCAGGCTTTGGCTTTTCTCAGTTGTTTTCGTAACAAGGTTTCTAGTTGTATTTTCATGTATCGTACCTTATTATTTTCCTTAGAACGTTATTTATTTCTATTTGTTATTTTTCCCTTCTCCGATGTCCCTTTCCCGCAAATTCAAGCCTAGAGGCTTCGAACTTTCAAGGAGGAAAGTTCATAATCAATTCAAGAGTTCTATCCGTGCCGATTTTCTATTTTCTTTCTTGTTCATAGTTGAAAGAAAATAGAAAATCGGCACGGATAGAACTCTTGAATTGGCTATGAACTTTCTTCCCTGAAAGTTTGAACTCTCTAGCCTTGAATTTGTAGGAGAAACAATGAAATTTCATGCAACGTTAAAAATATATTAGACAAATACGGAGAGAGTGCTGCCATCTTTTGTTGGAGATCTTTGCTGTACATTAAACAGTAATTCCCTCTACACAGTGTTGCCATTACACGTTTAACTGAATTCTCTACATGCATTTTTCATACTTCAACTTCCTTTTATTTGTTAGAAAGAATATTAATGATTTTTTATTTAATATATTTCTTTGACTGTATGAAGTTCCTCGCTTCCTCTATTGAAGAATCGCTGTTTGACAGCTTATTCCGTAAAGTTCTTATATAAGAAATATGTGTAAAGAAAATGTATCTGTATCGGCCTCTTCAGTATCTGTATGTACTACACACAAAACTTCTTGAGAAGTTTATTTTTAATGGGATAGTGACTTTAAAATAAGTAAAAGATACTTTTTTCTTGGTATTCTCGCAACAGGTGACCTACCACCGACGAATTTCGAGACCGTCCACGGCAAATTCAATCGGAATGTTGATTAAATGGCTATTTATCATCACTGGAAGAATACACAACAATGATGCTGAAATATAGATGGTCGTGAATGTGTGCGAATTACCGGAGAATGTGGGGTGGCCCTCCCCGCGTGTATAATGTATTTAACTTAACCCATCTCGTTATTTTCTGATCAATTACATTTATGGCCTTCCGCCCCCCTCCTTCCGTGTAGTGATTCCTCAGTTCGCACAGTAATCAATCCACACTGATTACAAAAACAAAAAAGCAAATGAAGCTGTCTTATTTCGCAACTGTCATAGAAGCAGTCCTATTCCATATCATAACACAACATTGATAGCAATCCTACTGCACTTCACACAAACACTGTACTGATGTCTCTCAACATGGCCAGAGAAGCTTGTCTCCATTGTTTACATATCACCACCACAGTGTCTCGAGGTGACGGGGCAACATCTCGCATGATGGTTCCCTCATATTCCGTAAAATTCATCAACAACATTATATCATCTGATGGTTAGCACCATTAGCGGGCGGCTATTTAGATCCACGTATGTTAAAAAGAACTTGTCTTTCGCAGTGACTGATATCTTTGACATTGCTTGCTTTTGTATTTCAAACTTCTATCCTCCTTATAGTTCAAATAGGTTACGTGTTTTCGCCTAACAACTTCCCTCATTCACTCAGGTGATTCATACTGATAACCAGTGGCAACTACAGTCACCTGTTGCGAGAATACAACTTTTTTTTGTGTGTGTTTTTGTTTCTGCTTTAATAATATATTTGTATATTTATTCTTCTTTTTGTCGTTTCAGGAAACTACGAATGCGATGCTTAATCTTCCTCTAATCATGGCGTCCATGACAATCTCAGAGGACAGGAATGATGACGAGGATTCGGTTGAAAACTCAAGAAGGATTCTGCGGAGGAGACCTGCCCGGCGAAGTCTAAGCTTAGAGCCGAAACGAACGAGCTCCCGATTGAAACAGAAGAACGACGACGAGTGTTCAGAAGAGGAGTTGAAGAAAATTTACCTGAACAATAAAGTCCTCCAACCGCCAAGCAGTAGTTTGGAAACGATCTATGAAGAGCCCCAAGAACGGAAAAATGGTTCACTTCGGTTGACAAGTGTAACAAGAATGAAGCGGTGGATTCCGTTTGATGAGTCGCGGTTGAAATCCAAGATCAAGAAACGCCGGGAGAGAATAAAGAAATTACGTATTAAACGGTATTGTAGAACAGGCGTGTTGACTATGGACGCTGTTCGAAATAAACTTAGGAGTCTTTCACCAGGATTTGATTGTCAGAGCGGTGATGACTTTGCATCTACGTCGGATTCAGTGTCTAGCGAGTATTTCGAAACAAACTCAATCGAATTCGTGAAGGAGGAGTCTTTAGATGAATCCACGTGTGAAACAAATTCATCATTTGTTGGAGATACTACCATTTGCGATTCCAATATTAGTATTCTTGAAGAGGACATTTCTATATGTGAGGCAAATACTTCATTCATTGAAGATACCTCCGTATTCAGTCCAACTGGCACAGTGCTTCAAAGTGTTCTAGTTTTACCGAAAGAGTATGACGACTGGAAGGTTGCTCCAAACGGTAATTCTGTAGACGTGGAAAACTCATTAGGATGTGACAGTATTAGTCCTGCTCAAACATTTCAGTCTGATGTTTCTAATGAATCCGATTCTTCTCCGTCCATTGTCAATGAAAATGATCTAAGTAACAGATTAAACACAGCATATATAGAACCTCTCGAGGAATCGCTATAACTTTTTGTTTTGTACTTTGAAGTAAGTACGGCGATTATATTGTATGTAATAGCCGTCAGTATCTGTATGATAAGGTGACTATTGTGTGAAATGATTCATATTTATATGATAATCGTGTGATTACTTTAAAAAAGAAACTAGAATTGCGAAAGATACTTAAAATGTAGTTTACTCAGCTGAAAAGATTCATGTGGCAGCCACTGTCTAAACTATCCTTTGGAGAGGTTTCTGTTGACTGCGGTCGAATAATCCTGGACATTAAGGTGCCAATGCTGATTGTGTTCAAAACTCTGTATATATCTGTTTAACTAAATTGCATGTATACTCCTATGCAATTTGGGAAAGAATTAGTGCTACATCAGATAACATTACGGTGCTAAGAAGAAACTACGAATAGTCATGCTTGCGTTCAAATTTATGATTCTATAGTAGTGTTTGTTTCTGAATATAACATGTGGTTTCTTTTTATTTGAGTATCTGAACTTGTAAAAGAAAAGATCTTCGACATGCAACTATGGAGATAAGTGGATACTTTGTTCTATTATTGCTTCTGTGTGCGGGGTTAGTAGAATGAAGTTCAGTTTAAATACGCGAGATAATGATCTTTATTGTTTGTTCGTATTCGTGCATTTTTTTTTTTTCTGTGACATATTTTAAATTCGTTTCTTAATGAATAGGATAGGAGAGAGTGACCACCAATCGTCTAGTGAATTTATTTCATAGGATAAAATTATTTTAATGAAAAGTATGGAAGTTTTCTTTTTTGTATTTTTTTTTTAGTTTGGATTAAGAATAACCATGTTCAATAGCTTCCTTTCAATTTTGGTGTGTATTTATTTTTAATTACTGCTATTTCTGATGTATAAATCGAAGGTAAAATTATCTTGAGCTAGTTTTGTTAGGTGCAAAGTGAGAGAAAATTATTTTCAGTCGATTGGTGCAGGTGTTAATATACTGTTTACATTTATTTATTAATTTTTTACTTTGTAAGCCAGTAATGCAGTATATGCGGGACCCCATGGGATATACTCGCATGGAAAAGGGTCACTGGTACCACGTGTCCAAAAATGTGTAGTTTCGGAGATAAAAGGCGCATTAAGACTGCGAGGCATCATCAGAAATGGTGTATAACATATCAGGTTTATGAAGAACAGTAGAATTTGTACCTAACGAATGTATGTAAACAGCATTTATAATTCATTATTGAGTACAGCTTAACAGGCCGCAGTACCTGCTCCATGTGCTTCTTTTTATTTTTATATTTTTTTAAAAAATGCTGCACAAATGACCAGCAACAATGAAATTTCGGAAAGCACCTTAAGAGATAATACTTCTGAATGTGTATGTCAAATGACTTACTTGAGATTTTGAAATATTTTATTTTGGGTAAGAAATTTCAATACAAGTAATGGCAGACGTCATCCGTCTTGCGTTCAAGTTTTCAGCAGTAATAAAGGTCTTGAAATTGTCCTAAACACAATTGAAACATATTGATAAGTATTATCGAGGTGACTTCCCAAAAAGTCCATTGTTGCCCGTCATTTGTCTAGGAGTAGGTACTATACTTGTCCGACGTGTCTACGGCCCCAGTGGTAATGATATTGAATCACCTCGTTGTCTTGTTTAAGTTCCTTTCTCCTGTCATAAATTTTGTTTACTTAAACTCGCGTACAGAGGCGGTTGATGCTTCACTTTTATGTGGGTTCAAGCAGCAGAGTTGAAAAATAGGCGCATGACCGAAATGTTTCTTACCCAGGAAGATCGCTTGTCATTCATTATCAGGTACAGTTGCAGCTATGACAGTAAGGGAGAAAAATTTGCCGAAGAAACTGTCAATAAATCACCCCACCCCACCATCCAGCCTCTATACTAGACAGACCTTTCCGTGGCACACAGGAGAATTGTATCGTGTGTATTCGTTCACCTCGCTACGTTTCTCGAACTAAGAATGTGCTTACGCTTTGCGGTGCTCCAAATCCTCGCACGAGCCTAGACTGAAACCAATTAAGGCTAATTTCAATGTAAGACAAATAATACGATTTCCCGCTCGTAGCGTCTTCTTAAATGCTGTAC
>JAGDQP010024869.1:11033-22492 GCA_022664845.1 Lepisma saccharinum
AACTTTCAGATGAGAAAGTTCATAACCAATTCAAGAGTTCAATCAATGCCGATTTTTAATGTTCAATTTTCTTCATTGTTGAAATCACTTGATTGTTGTTGTGAATATTAGAACCTATAGCAATGAACAAAAAAGAAATTTAAAAATCGGCATTGATCAAACTCTTGAATTGGTTGTGAAAGTTACAACTCTCTAGGCTTGAATTTGTAGGAGTAGCATGGAAATTTCGTGCAACGATACAAATACAACGGAGGTAGTGCTGCCATCTTTTCTTGGAGATCGTTGCTTTACATTACCCTTAAAGGAAGTACATTTTAAATATTTCTATTAGAGTATTATTTCCAAGATTTCGTATGTTAACTTTGTAAGAATTAAGGACAACTACAAAAGTGAGGGCACATGGCTTCCAGGTTCTTAATGTTCCCTGTGGGTGATGACTCACTTCTCTACTACTCATTTTGAGTCCATCATTGTTGAAGAAACGCTGGCTAGCAAGGAACTTCTTCAGATGCAAGAACAGATGAAGTCTCCTGGTGCTAGGTCTAGGTGGTATGGTGCACGATCCATTGATTCTCAGTCAAATGACCATTGCTGGCGATCGCTTGTTCAACGATGATTAACTCGCTGAGGAGACTCGTGATTGCAAGAGGTTGGCAAGATGGCGGCTTACTAGAAGAAAGCTGCTGAAATCTCTTGTGTATTTTTTACAACATTTCCAAGTTTTTTCGGCCTTTCCTTCAAGAAAATTTACTCACTAGTGTTATTAAGTGTTGCAGGGTTTTATATAATAGTTTTACATCATGAAGATTCAAAATTAACTGTGATAACATCATCAAATGCGACAGTGACAAGAGAGTTAAGAGTGACTAACAGCTATGGCGGACAGAAACCATAGCAACCAAAAAATAACTGACCTTAAAACATCAATTATTAAGACTGTTAGACTGCAAAACTATATAATATTATAATAAAACTGCAATTATTAAAACGAACGCGCAATGGATGGGCATAATTAGCCATTTCCGCGCTAGACTACAAAATACGAATACGTGTGATTGCGTGGGCATGAAGTGCATTTCAAATTGTTGCCTGAACCTTAATAAATAGTGCTTGAAACAGACATTACTAAAATGTGTTTCGTTTTAATTTGATAAAACGTCGTTGAAAAGAGAAAATAATTCAGACTTGAATTAGTATTAAATCACACTGCTGTATTTCAGTGCCAATAACAGGGTAGGGCATAAAGAGTTGACGGTTTTTAAAATAAGAATACAACTGTATCTTTGCGTATCCGTGAGATGGCCACTCTGATTTTCGAAATACTGTTTATCCGACGTGGAAAAGTATAAATTACTCGCTGTAGCAAGTTCTGTGGGATTTCATTTAAAGCCACTTTTAAAAAATGTGCTGATTCAACTGAAGGATGCTGGCTGGACATGTTTCATAGATATTCAGATAGGTCCACAGGAAGAAGACGGGCGCCGTGAGGTCTGGTGAGCGTGTGGGCCAGTTCATGTCATTATACTGTAAAATAAGGCGTCCCGGAGACACGAATCTGCAAGCTCGACCGGGTTGTATGAATAGTGAAATCATCTTGTTGAAACCAAAGCTTACATCAGTTATTAGACCCAATACTAGAGTGTAGTGAATAATGCACTCTCACTCATGACGAATGAAACAGTGTTGGGAAAATCAGGGGTGGCCATGTCAAGAGCATTAATTTTCACACGTAAAACAGTTGTTATATTAAACTCCATTAAATACTCCTTCTCTTTTGGTAGCATTACTCGTCAGGTGTGTATGCGTACCTTGTATTTCAATTAATTTTTTTAATTACACTTGAGTAGCGCAGATGTGTGAATTTAATCTCTGCTATACGCATCAAGAACATGTTTTTTTTTATAAGGAATTTGTCCTAAAACAGTTTTTATGCCATCTATGATAAGATAAAATGAATTTTATGGGCGGTAACAGCAACGCCATCTATGAGTTGATACGAATGCAAGAGAAGTAGAAAAATGAGAAAGGACAATAGGAAATGTTTTATTTTACGTTGAGAAGTTGATTAACACAGGAAATTTTTATCCAAAACACGTGCCCTGTCAACTTACTTCGTGCTTGGTTGTTTTATAACAGCTTCTTGATCAGTTGTTTATTGCTGTTATTTCGATTTTTTTTTATTATTCTGCGATAGATATAGGGCATGTAAATCTTAGCACTTGTGAAGCATTTAGTTGGCATTGGGATTGGTTGAGGTAGTAAAGTCTTAGATGGAAATTAAAAGTTGTTTGTAAGAATTTCCTTTATGAACCAACTTCCCAACTTGTTTGTGTGGTCACGTAGTCAAGCTCTAAGGAGGTATTATTTCCTGCATTGATTCAAACGTGCTTTAATTTATCGGAAACAATGATTTAATAAACACAGAAGAAAAAAAAAATACCACTTCTAAATTTGACCGTGCCATAGAATGAAATAAAAATCCACCTCTGCGTAGAAGTGATACCATTTGCAATATTTAGCATCGAATATATCGGGAACCTCCAGGTTATGGAGGAGTCAAAGTTGCAAGTCATTCACTTCAACTTTTCAACAATAGGCAATAATGAAAGAATGACAGTCGTGTTTTACTTTCAGCCAGGGGCACCGACGTTGATTCTCCTAGTCATTACAACAATAGAATCCAATTTCAAATTTACTTCCGCAAGACAACAATAAGTAATTGAAATGGTAAAAGTTTATATGCATCACCAATAACTCTTAGGCTACAAACACACTGGTTAGTGCACGTGCACTTAGCCCTCGGTTTTAACCTGTTCGAGAATTTCCTTGAGCCAAATAACGTTCTCGTATCTGAAAGCTGTAGGAAACCCAATTTCAAACTGCCTTACATTTCATGCGCATTTCTACAAAAACAAAATACTTACTACACCACGAAATGCATTTGTCATGTGTTCTTAAGATATATTTTCTTCCAATATGAATGATGTGTAAATAAGAGTGTACCGGTGTGCAAATAGTCCTTGTATGCTAATCTTATTTATACCTTTTATTCATGATAACTCAATAGAACGATTTTGTATTGTTGATATTGACACCAAATGTAATGTGAATACCTAAGACTCTTATGGAGAAGATTGCTCTCTGAAAAAGAGGATTTTATGTTAAGCACTAAATGAATAAACCTGACGAGATTTCTATGAGTATTTACTATTATATATAAAAACATTTAGAATACGTTAGTTTTCTTTCAAACTGTACTTCTGTTGCTTTCATTATATACCCTGAAACACTGTTTTATTCGTACTATAACTTATGTAAGCTATAAACTCCTGGTGATTTCACCAAATAAGAAACTGCCATTTTGTATATATGTATGTATGTGTGGTTTTTGTGAGTCGTTTTGGGTTATGTTTGTTTATTTTTGTTGAATTTAACACTGCTCAAATTATTTCTAGTATTATATTTAGATGATACGTTCAAGTATTACGTAAAGATATTTTTATAGTCATTTTAGACCCACTTCTCCCCTTATTAACCAAAAAATAAGGAATGCCCGTCTCTCCTTCCCGAATGCTTACGTAAGCCTTGTCAAGCTTCTTATCATTTTTCCGTAGTTTAAATAAGGAAACAAATTTTTGATCACACGATGTTTTTATTTAAACGAATAAATAGTAAACAATTAACAAATATCACTGAACGATAAATTAAAACAGTAGTATTTATTTATGTTATGTAAGCATTGCTGTAAATCCCCCGTTCCCATTGTCAGAAAAAAATTGATTCCCCCTTCTCTTTGAATGCTCACGTAATACTTGAACGACCCCTTGACCGTGCACATTTTGGTGTGATTTTGTGAAGGAGCTGTGACCTTACTAGATGGTGTGCAGTATTTCGTTTACATGGCTTCCTTGAGTAACCAATACGTGAAATAATGTACCCAAGAAGTTATTTTTATGTACTCAAATAAATATACAACTTTGATGACTGATTTCCATAAATTGTTAATTCTCTGCTTTATTGTTACTGATCACATTTACACTATGTATAGTTGTTTTTTTTTAACATAGCATTTGACATTAAAGAAAATGGAAGTAATGTATTTTGTTTTGTACACACTTTGCCAATGTATATTAATTCTTGTAGAGGCCAGTCACTCTTTCAATTAACTGTTGGAGTACGGAGCTGCAATATGCAATGGAACACTTACAAATGTCCTTCGATCAGTAAAGATACAATCGGCTTAAGGTTAGTGTAAGGGAACTATCTGTTACATGGCAGCACTACCTCCATATGTCTCTAATCTATTTTTTTAATCGTTCCACGAAATTTCAATGCGGCTTCTTCAAATTAGAGCCTAGAGAGTTCAAACTTTCACAGAAGAAGGTTCATAACCATTAGAAGAGTTCAATCTGTGCCGATTTTTCCTTTTCTTTTTTGTTCATCGTTGCATTTATATATATATATATATATATTCACAATAACAATCAAGCGATTTCAACAATGATGATATCGGTATGGATTGAACTCTTGAAACGATTCTCTGAAAATTTGAACTCTCTCGACTTGAATTTGTAGCAGCAGTATTGTAATTTCGTACAACGATAAAAAAAAATACATATCCCACGTTAGAGACCGTTGCGTTATACTAATCTTGGTGCAAAAGCTTCCTAAATCAGAAATAAACTACTTTAAAAAAGTATGAGTCGGCACTTAAAAATAGCTGTTTTGATGATGACCAACCTTTTCGTTAACCTCTACAACTCAATAATACATCGTGGAACGTCTTCTCGTTAAAGTGTAATCTTTGAAGAATAGCGTTCAGTGCTAAGACACATTCTAGAGGGCGCAAAGCAGTCTGATATTTATTTGGGAAAGGTCCAGCAAATATGGTAAAAGTTGCATAAATCGTATGAATTTTAACATGGTTTATAAAGGGTTCAATGTTGATAAACAAATTTCAGGGCGCGCTGGTTGTTTCGTCTCCAACTGTGGAATCCCCCCTTGAGGATTGCGTGAATTACAATCGGAACAGTGTTGGCACAATTCGTTATTTATAGAAACAAATATGTTCTTTGATTGCATGTGGATAGGTATTGCAGACTTCGTGTATGTAGGAAATAGCTTTATTTGCTTCGAAGAATTAAATTTTCCGAAACAACTTGTAACTTTCTTTTGTGCCAAATTAAGTTTTGACAACAAAGATGTTAGAAAGCTAGTGCAGCGTATAATTCTTGGAGGGGAGCCGGCCGAGCGGTCTGCAGCGGTAGGCCATCGGTTCGAAGGTCTCGGGTTCGAGTCTTGGTAGGGGTACGGGTGTGGATTTTAATAGCTAAGGGGCGAATCGTAACGGGACGAAGTCCAAAGTAACTAGACGGACCCATATAAAAATAAAGTTTATCTTGGAGGAGGACTCTGTTAAAAAGTATTGTAAATTACCTAGTCTTACCATAAATACTATCAAACTTGTGACGCAGACAAGAAACTGGTTTTGAGATGCTAAGAAGCAAGCCGTTTTTAATCGCGACTCCGATCATGCTGGGAAAGAGAAGGTAGGTTATCTTTGCAGTGCTTGTCTTGGAATGAGGTGAATATAAAAACGGTAGACGTAGTTCCCATTCATAAGGTTGAAAAATCAGCTACTGATATTCTTTTAATAATATTAAAAAAAAAACGTTCCGCGTATCGGACAATCAAGCGATTCGTCGAGACTGGTAGTGTAACAGATTTCCCAAGAGAAAGTCGGCTACGTAGTGTACGAACGGCAGTGGCGGCCCCTATCCACCGGAGGGAGTCTAAATTGGCGCGGGAGCGCAACGTGATCATGTCGAGAGTACTTAGTGAGGACCTTGGACTTCGAGCTTACTGGCCGAGTACTGAAGATTTCCTGACACTTCAGCTGAAATCACGCCAGCTTTTCAGTGGTACGCCAACAATGGACATCAGAGAATGCGTGCTCTTCAAAGATGAGAAAGTAGTTACGTTTGACGAGAAGTATAACCATAGACTAAATAATAATAATAATATGGACTTATACCGCTTACTAATTTTCGTCTGCGCTAAAATTAAGTGGGTTTTGCTTAAGAGCACATACTTTTGAAGCCTGCCGTTTGGTGGCTCTGATGGCTACTACTGGAAAGAACCAGTAACTGAAAGTAGTCGCCGGAGTCATCTAGCGGCAGGCTTCAAAATCACGTGCTCCTCAGCGCAGACGAAAATATATAGGCGTGATAAGTGTATCATTTAGTCTATGGTATAACCGTGATATCCGTTATGTTCTCGTGAAGCTCGTGGTAAGGTTTTCAAAGTTCAGCATTGCTCGCCAGTCGTGCTGTGGTGCAGAGTGAGTTATGGTGGGGTTACCACGCCTAATTTCTTTGATAGAGTTGAAACCTGCGCTAAAGTGTACCAAGGAACTCTGCTGGACCCCATCGTGCCAAATCATGTTCAGAAACTAACCATAGACCTTCCAGTAGGATTGTGCTTCCACTCACAAGGCGAAAACGATATCATGGTGACTGGAGCTGAATGTATTAGATTTTATTTCCACTGCTACCTGGTCCTTCCATGCGGACGGATGTGTCTACAAGCAGTATTATTGCGAATATCCATGGAACTAATCTGCTTCCTTGTCCACGTTTGATTCGTAACTTACAAAATTACATGAATACAATATAGATAATCCTTAAGGGCCGCCCCCGCTTTTTTCTTACATTTTCCAAAATAAAGATCTAAGAGCATTATCAAATATTTTAGAACATAACGCATTAGTATTACAAATTACAGTAAAACCTCGATCAACTGTCACTGTTATCAATCATCGTAAAAATGCGCATTTTTTATTAGAAATATATTACGTAATAACAGATTTTTGAATAAAAAGTATTTTTTTTTTAAAAAAAAGAAAGAAAGAAAACGTTTTTTACGGCGGTGGTTTGGAAGTGCTATTTACAGTATTTTTGAAAACTTATCACTCATTAATAGACAAGATGTGCTGTTCAGTGTCCATGGTATTTCCCAGTAATTGGTAAGTCCTAGTGCGCTATGTTCTAAAAAATTTGAAATTGCTATTGGTTTTTAAAATATTTGGAGTGAGGGCGGGCGCAAGGAAAGCCCTTAATTCAAACATTTCCTTTAATGGATATTTTATGTCGGGTAAAAACAAATTAAAAAAAACTGCTAATGTTAAAAGGCACAAAGATATTTATTGTCAAGAACTGGACGGATAATTTAAAACCGGTACATTATCTTTACATCAATGTACTTTTTTCACTGTGTATATATATATCATGGAAATGTTAATATGTTCTGCATATACTATTTAAAATATGCAGCTATTATGGTAACAAAATATATACTTTTAATATAAAATATAGCCATTTGTAAACACACAGTTCGGTGCCCTAGTAGCACAAGACAACTGTTGGGTAGAATTTGGCCATTTTTTTCTGGTAACCCTATTTCTCGTTTAATACAAATTTCAGAAATAATGTATACCACGTCATATTTAACAAAAGCGAAGAAAGCACACATATACATATAATTAGAATATATTGATAGGAAAAAACTTTGATTTTAGCGAATAACAACACGTAGTTATGGTAATTGTATACGACTCGTCCTTCATTTACACATTTTAGGCGATGGTATGAGAAGGATGTAAGCATTTCAACCAAAATTATACATATGAATAGACTATAAGAAACTTACATCTAAATAATACATTTTCGAATTCTTAGGATTCCTCGATCTTCGATGGATTGACCACGAAATATAAATTTACCAAGGGACGGTTATATTCCATTCTTTCTAACGACGAAGTGTTCATAGTCTGTCCTGTTATTGAGGATAGTTTCCACTAAAAATAATATTTTTATAAACACACAAAAGATCTAATGTCAGTGCACTACAGAAATCAGATGATTAATAATAATTTATAGTCGAGTAGCAAACGGCACTTATGATAGTTTTTAAAATTCGTTAAAAAAGATTGGAGGAACTTCAAAAATAGTAGCGGTTTCTTTCTGTATGTTACATATTGAATTGGGACACACTACCGGAGGAATGACTGATAAATAAGTCACACATACCATATCGAAAAGTTCGATAAAAACCATGAAAATGTCATTTCTACACAAAACAACATTGTCGTTATCATAATGAAAAAAAAAACTTCTATTAAAAGAATGTCTAAACCACACTTAACAGTTAAAAGTTATTATTCGATTATGGCACTTCCTGTATCATAGAAGAAAACATATACATGAAAGATAATGCCCCAGATGAATGTTATACATGCTTTCTGCTCCATAAGTACGTTAAAAAATTCGAAAAACAAGTAAATATACATGATATAAAAAGACATGTAAATTTTCGTATCACAACAAAACTCTTACGAAGATAATTATCGTAAATGTAAGGGTTTTGAAACTATCCAGTATTTATTATCTTTCCGTCGCCCTTACAAATGAACTAAAAAGAATACATAATTTAGAACAGTGCAAATCAGACATCCTTAATGAATTATTTCTCATGTTAACAGCGCAATGAAAAGGCCTTTATGTAGTTAATATCCGTATAAAATTTTGGACATTACATCCAGGACTGTGGTGCTCAAACGGGGGAAAACACTGGCTACACCCCGTACAATTACGAAGTCACCAGTAACCGCACATAGTCAGAGGCGAGTAAGACAATTATGGTAGAATAGGACGCTACCACGCACTCGTTTACGATTCTACCTACAATGAACTTTCCTGGTAAACTGAAATAAATATATATCACACAACAGGAGCCAAATAGTATGGATGCCTTGCCCCCGTCAAATCCGAGGGCACCCATGATTCATCCCGCGAACCTGCGTATCATGTGCACGACAGGTGGCAAAAAGCTGGAAAATTAACCGCACGATTTTGTTTCTCGCACCGAGCAACTGTAGCTCAGTTGGTAGCGTGTTGGCTTAGCAACCGGAAGGGCCTGGAAACGATCTCAACGACCGTCCATTCTGACCAAGGTTTCCTTTCAGTTATACCAGGCAAATATCGGGATAATACATACTAACTAGGTTCTGGCCCACTACTTTCCAACATGCCCTATCCCAGCCAGAGCCTAAGGACCTTAAATAAAATTCAAATTTATATCCTTTCGCCGTCTCGTGACAAAACCAAAACTGTTGACTTGCATATATAAATCTAATTCTCAAGATATGCACAAGTGCTCCTGGACGTTCGCATTATTTATTATTCATTGGAAAACGTTCGTCAAACATCTGTCAGACTACAGTCGTCGTTTTTGCGATGACCTCAAACTTTCTCAAGGAAATTAAGTGACAGAAATTCAATTAAGGACCCTCAACTTAATTTGTTCGAAAATGTGTATCTTTTATGCTACACGTAAGTCTGGATAATGTTGATCAATGGCCTCGGTCTTACAAAATACCTTTCGAATATTATTTTGATTGAATTTTGTCCCGTTTCAAGGCTACTATCATGGATATAATGTCCAAATGTTATTGTCCATAACTCCCTAATTACTTTTTACTAATAAAACTCCCTAATTACTTGCCACGGTGTACTAAAATTTTGTACATATGAGGCGGTGAAAGGAAAAGTGGTACAAGTCAATTTGAGAAACAAAAGGTTTTAGTAAAAATGCTCTAATGAAATCTATAATAAACTCCCAAGTAAGTGCTGCTATCTATGCGGTTAACAAGAGAGTTACGACTTGCACCACTTTTCCATCAACTAGATTTGAATATGGAGAATACAGATGTGACTAACTTAATATTAAAAAAAATGACTTACACCACTTTTCCTTTCACTGCGTCATATATTAACTATGTAACTGTATTTTCATTGCACTATATCAGAACTTCCCTCGTAATTTGAAACTTTCTGGTCTCAAACGTATTACGATTTTTTTTTTTTTTAAATATACACTTTGGCCACAAACTTATTAAAAGTACTTGCATTTGGCTGTAATACAATCATTACTGTAATTCTGTACCTGAGAGCTACAACCGCATAACACACAAATCTTTGTTTTCGAGTGGAAAAAGCCTACTTCCTTTCACACAGAAACTATATAACACACTTACTTCTTTACATTATTTAACGTGTTTACAACAGGAATTATGCAACCATTATGTGAGGCCTTCCGATCACTGTACAAAACTGCATTCGTCATGATTTGGCCAAACTTGGACTTACGCGGTTCTAACTCTCAGCTACAGAACTTGACAATCCAATAGAAATGCAGAAAGCAACACTAGTGCACCACATACGCAAGATTCCTATGAAGTTCGATCACAAAATCAAAAATATATATATATATATTTCTAAGTCTTGTTTGCACCAATTAACACAAAAGTATTGTTAAGAAAATCAAATGATACCAAGGGATGTCCAAAGATTTTACTGGCATATTTGATAATAAATGTCGTTATGCATCTTTACTAGCAAGACACTTACTGCACGAAACCTAAGCCAGAACGCGATAGTTTGTACAACTACACTAACGGTACGGACACACTGGCAACGTTAAACAGAGCGAGTACACAAGTGACAAATTATTTTTAAAATTCATTTCTGCAAAACAGAACGCTCAAACGATACAATTTTGTTTTTGTACTAAATACTACTTTATAATCTTATGTTTCTGAGAAAAAGAAAATATAATATTCACCGAATCAAGGAAGTTAGAAGTTGTACGGGGAATTCCATTATTTTTACAGACAACTCTGGGATCATCTTGATCGATTACTTGAGGATGTCCTTGGACACTTTCAACTTTTTACTACGCAGGCTGCTACTTCTCATAATTGAAGAATGGAAATATATAGTGGCTAAGCGACAAAAATGTCGATTCTGACATATTCGGTTTAATGTGTTCTACGCATAACATATGTAACAGACAACGTGACAATTGACCTCAAAGTAATAAAAAAAAAAAATACCCAACAGATAGTTTACATAATGAATTTATATGTGTATTTCCTAGAGAAAAGCTAGTTTTTCACGTAATGAAGATTTTGGGCCTCTTTCCATAAAGGTAGTCTTAATTAGAGTTCCGAGATTAAAATTTCCTTCGGAAACTCCATCACAGAATGAAAATCAAATCATTTACGATTTAAAAGCCACGAACTCCCTTACGTGCTTCTTTACCTGCAGAATTTTCATATTTGCGCATGCGCTTGCCAGTTTGCTTACCTTTACTAGAGAAATATATAATCTATCTATTTTTGTTGTTCGCTCCCAGTATAGCCGTACCATGAGATGGAAATAACCTCCAAAGATTTTCTCACCAGCAGCAGACACAAGTTCCTTCAATATTGTCTTGTTAAAATACCTTTGTTTAACGAAGGCAAATTCGTAACAGTCCCCACTAAGTTTTGACATTCATAAGAGATGGTTTGCAAAGTCTCTAATCTGATCCCTAGGACGTTTATCCAGTCTTATACAACG